>BMAC01001505.1:50589-86422 GCA_014905375.1 Phtheirospermum japonicum
ATTCAATCTCCACCGTTCAGAATATAATTAAAAAGGTTTTGAAGGTTCTGTAAAGATTTGCGTTTGATCCAACGGTTGAAACGTGAGAAATCGGTTTTCAAACATACAACGCAGTTGGGTTTTCGACCTACAAAAATTGTATAATAGTTGCTTTGGTTATGGAGGCTTATTCTGGATCACTAGGTTAGAGTTTCGTGCTGATAACGTGTAAAAGTAAAAGCATAAAGAGAAGAATAAAAGAGAGACGAAGGAGACGGCAGAAATTAGGGGTCTCTTATTCATCAAAGACTCCCTTTATATAGGGTATCAATTACATGTTTCCATAACAAGTAAAGATAACAAATACCTAAAATATCCTTCATCAGTTACTTATTGACGAAGACACACTAATTGTGTTTTTCCTTCAACATTTCTTACTATTATTTGGCTTATATATTATAGTAAGATTACAATTGTTGTTAAATCCCACTTACCTTATACAAAACTCTGTTGTTTCGTAGCAAATTGGTTCATGTACCATCACTTTTTTTTCTCCTTCCTTATTTCAACACTAATGGGCCACTTAGTTTAACGGTTTGAAAGAGCTAATAGTTTATTGGAAAATTTATCATTTAGTACAATCCCATTACCACTAATTGCCAAATACTCTAATGAGAAATATTTTATCCAATTTAGCCAAACATATCATATTTAATAAAAATTACAACTTAAATGATCAAAGCTACTCCTACACCTAAAAACCTAATAATAATAATAATAATAATAATAATAATAATAATAATAATAATAATAATAATAATAATGGCATATGGGAATTTCTCCACATGTAATGAGTAGTATGAGATTTTGCTCGGTGCAATATGTATTTTTGTTTTGAATATATTGTGCAGTATGGAATTATTTTATGCAATTTAATATAAAATTTGATAGTCCAATCTAAAATGTTGGAAAAAAAAAGTTGCATAATGTAGTTTACAATCTGGTAGGGTAAGTATGTAATTTGATAATGGTAGTATGAATTTTAAATATAATAGTATAGAAATGTATTGATTTTTTGAATTTCAGTAGAGTTATGAACTTGATAATGGTATTATGAGATTTTATTAAATAAATAATATATATTTAAATAAGAATTAAGAAATGTTATACTTTGAAAAAAACTCACGTTTTTGTGGCAGGATGCGCCTAGGAATAGCGTCCCGCTCACATTCTAGAAGGTACAAGAAAGAACCGTTCTAGAAAAGAACACCGGGACGCCATTCCCAAAAGCGTCCCGGATCTAAATTAACAATGCAAAATTATTGGGGCCGAACTGAAAAAAAAAAATACCGGGGCGGGACGCTTTTCGAAATAGCGTCCCGAGGTTGTTTTGAAAAAGAAAAAAAAAGTGGGGTCGAGACGCCACTGGGAAAGGCGTCCAGGGGTATTTTTGCAAAAAAAAAAAAAAAAAAAAGCGTAACCCTAAAACCCACCCAAAATCAACACATTGTACACACTCACCTCCTTCCAGCAGCAGCAGCTTGAACCTCGAGCAAGGAGCGAGAAGATTTTCAAAGAAGATAAAAATAAAAAAAAGGTAAGTTCTTATTATTATATTGTTTATTCTTTTTAAGTTGTTAATTCTAGTGTTTATATATTCTATTGTTATTTTTAATTTTAATTAATTGCAGTTAGATTTATTTTTTGTTTGTATATATTAAATTGAAGTATTTTTGAGTTTTAGTTATGAATATTTACGAAATTTTATTTGGTTAGTTTGTGAATTTTTTTGTTAAATGTTAATTGTTCAGGGAAATTATTATTATTATTTTTAATTGTTCATGGAAATTGATTATGAAAATTCTTGACCTTAAATTATTATCTTCTATTTAATTGCTTGTGAATATTTACGAAATTTTATTAGGTTTGTTTGTGAATTTTTTTGTTAATTGTTAATTTTTTATGGAAATTGTTATTTTTTATGCAAATTGTTAATTTTTTGTGAATTGTTCATGGAAATTGATTATAAAAAATATTGACCTTCAATTTTTACCTTCTATTTAATTGCTTGTGAAGAAACTATTATATTTATTTGCTTGTTTACCTTCAATTGTTACATTCTATTGTTACCTTCAATTTTTTTTGTTAATTGTTCATGTAAATTGATTTTATTTGCTTGTGAAAAAACTATTAATTATGGGAATATGTGATTTTATTTATTTTGTGAGAAATTATTAATTATGTGAAATTTTGATTTTTTTTTTGTGATGTAATTATCAATTATGAGAATCTTTGATTTTATTTATTTTGTGAGAAATGATTAATTATGCGAATATTTGAATTTATAAAAAATTATTACTTATGTGAATATATGAATTTATTTATATTTTTAGAAGTAAGCGCACATATGACGAATATGTCTTCTGGCAATGAATATGACATGTATGCATCAATTCTACGAGATGGGAGTGGATATGTAAATGAAGATTCCACCGAGCATCATCCCCCACCGTCGATCCCGAACTACCCCGCCGATTGCTTCGGACCAGATGAAGAAAGCGATTCTGAAAATGGTTTAGATGAACTAGATGATGATGGTCATGAAACTGACGAGGAATTCTTTCAGTTGGGGGGTAGCGTACCAGATGAAGATACTTCTGAACCTACCTTGGATGAACTTGCCCCTACAACCCATAAACGAGTGGATAGAGGATCGGCACTGTACAAGAACATACCATTTTTTGATCACGTATACAAAGACGTTCCTATTGATTCTATTGGTGTCCCTCAACTGGAATTGTACTACAATAAAGACGAAGGAGTGTTGAGAATAGGCATGATATTTAGAGATAAAAGACATTTGATGTGGGCTGTCAAATATTACTCCGTGCGCGTCGCCAAGTGTTCGTATAGAGTGGTAGAAAGCAATCCTACGATTTGGAATGTTGTTTGCATGTCGAATTCACTCGGTGAGAATCATGTAGATATTAACGAATCATCCGAATGCGGATGGTGGCTCCGCGCTAGTTTTCGGAAACGGAAGGGTGCTTGGGTAATCACAGGATTGGATTCTGAGCACAGATGTCTCGCATATTTTACACGTAATGATCACCCCAATTTATGTAAAAATATGATTGTTATGCTCATTACCAGCCACGTCGAGCAGGATCCATTATATAACGCCTTACATGTCCAGCAGGCTGTCAAACAAGAATATGGTTATCTTGTGTCGTATCACAAGGCGTGGCAAGGTTTGCAGTGGGCTCGTGAAAATGTGTACGGGACGTGGGAGCAGTCGGTCAAATATTTACCATAATATATGGAGGCCTTGCAGATGTACAATCCGGGGACCGTGGTAGTGTGGCGACACAAATCTTCTGGCATACCCAATGTGCACATGTTAAAATTTGTATTTTGGGTATTTCGACCATGTATCGAGGTTTTAAGACATTGTCGCAAGGTGATCAGTGTTTATGGAACCTTTTTGGTTGGAAAGTACAAGCACACGCTGTTGATGGTAGTTACAGTTGACGCCAACCAACAAGTCATGCCACTAGCTTACGCAGTTGTTGATTCAGAGAGTTACAGCTCGTGGCATTGGTTCCTTCACATGGTTGCAAAATATATTGTTCGCGACATAGAAGGGGTTTGTCTTATATCTGACCGGAATGCCGAACTACTCAGTGCACTAGAACAAGTTCCGGCACTCTCTTCTAATATTTTTATTTGCGACATGTCTCCTCTAACTTCAATACGCATGCCAAATCTGTGAAATTGAAGGATATGTGTTTCAAAACTGGAGCAGAACCCAGGATTGTAGTCTTTCACAAAATAATGGAGCAGATTAAGGCGCTTGATCCGAATGCATTTGCGTACTTGGATGGCATTGATAAGAGCAAGTGGACACTGTCCCACGACTGCGGCAAACGGTGTGGCATCCTCACAACCAACATGTCCGAGTGATGAAGTGTGCTAGACGGCTCCCAATAACTACCATCGTCCGAATAAAATTTTTTCGAAGTGTTCAAAATTTCTATGATCGTTTGAAAGATGCGATAAGAGTCCATAACATGCAACAATTTTGGCCTGATAAGATATATGACCTATTCAGAGAAAGACAGCAATTAGGGTCATCTTACCATGTTACGGGCTTTAATTGGGCGGCACAAACGGTCGAAGTCTCTGTGAAGGTCAGCGGAGGAGCTCGTAGTCAAGTCTTTCGAGTTTCCTTGTCGAGAGAAGAATTCTCATGTGGAGCACTGTCGATACAACAACATAAAAATATTACAGAATGAAAACATAAACACAATCCACAGCAATAGAGCACTGTCGGTACAACAACATAAAAATATTACAGAATGAAAACACAAATGCAATCCACACAGATAGAGCAATGTCAGAAAACCAATGTGCAATGGTCAATGGTACTTCCACTCGTAGAGCTTCCACTGTGGTCAGTTGGAAACACTCTCCAAATAGTACTTCCATTTTTGTGAGCAAGGCATTAAAAAGGTTGCAATAGCTTTTGATTGGATAATCCTGCATTCATCACAAGTAGTTAGAATAATAATGAAAGATTCAAATTACTTGTAATAATTGAAAAAGAAGTGTAGAACTTACAAGCATAAATTTCTTTCGTACATTATGATCACCTAAGACCATTTTTAGATTCCCGTTCCAAATAGTACTAGGGGTCCAAACCAGTTCTTTGAAGAATCTGAATTGTCTCTGAAGTTGGACAATCCTGGCTATGACATCATCTTCGGAAACGGCATGGTGATTTTTGAAGCAGCAGTTAAGTAAACACTTGGCTTCTTTCACTCGGTTGTCTGGTAACAGTCCGTGATTTGGATTCTATCCCCGAATATCATTTTCGAGGATTAAGAATTCAAGTAGACGTTTGTCTCTGGTAAGTGTCCACTTAGTGTTGAATTCACACCCGTAATCGAGTGTTTTCACCCGAAGTGTAGGTAAACCATCTGTGTCGTTGAAGTGATCTGCCATTAGTTTTATTTCAAATAAGATATGTGTTCCTTAACAGATTTATAGCAAGTAGAGCAATTATTCAAGTTGTTTTGAGATTGTTTTGTGGCATAATTGATGACAAGACAATACAATGGCACAACAACTATAGCTTCTAAAGCTGCATCTCATTTATATGGGTGTGGGCAGCCATTTATTTGTGTTTTGTGACACAATGTACCGGATGACAAGATAATACAATGGCACATCAATTATAGATGGCAAAGCTGTATCTCATTGATGTGGGTGTGGGCAGCCATTTACTTATGTTCTGTGACACAATGTACAGGGTGACAAGACAACACAATGGCACAACAATTATAGCTGGCAAAGCTACATCTCATTGATGTGGGTGTGGGCAGCCATTTATTTGTGTTCTGTGACACAATGTACTGGATGACAAGACAACACAATTTCACAACAATTATAGCTGGCAAAGCTGCATCTCATTGATGTGGGTGTGGGCAGCTATGTATTTGTGTTCTGTGACACAATGTACAGGGTGACAAGACAACACAATGGCACAGCAGTTGTACCTGGCAGAGCTTCATCTATAGATATGTACACACAGACAAACTTACCAAGAAATATAAATTATACTAGCTAATAATGGCTAATTTTGACGAAAACCATTCAGATGTTCTAAAAATAAACAATGATTACTACAATTCTGCACTCACCCCATGGACCATGGAGATGGAACAAGTCATTTTGGATTTTTTCAGTGCTCAGAATGAAAGTGTTCAAAGAGGTGCAAAAAAAACTTATGTTATCTTGAGCGTCCCGCAGGTAAAAAGCCTACTCCAGAGTCGTTTCATGTTTTCACCTACTATTCAAGAGATTTACGACAGGATCGAAGAAATAGAGGTGAGGTACAGTTGGTGGAAGGCAACACTTTTTGAGGATGGTGTTTTTCTGGATGAAGAACGTGGATTGATCTGTATTGATACCACTATCAATAATAATGTCTCTCCAACCCATGTAAAGTCCACACATCTGTCTACAACTAATTATGTGGTTTGTGTTGGTTTCATTTCAATTACTAACTTTTTTGTTTTGTTAATAAAGGAATACGGTGATGATGCATTACGGAGATATTATTTGTATGACGCCCCACCATTATGGAAGAAGATGGAAGCAACTTTCAATTGATGCGTTCTCAATGTATTAGGACTCAAATGTGTAATAAAATGGGATTGGAAATGACCTTAGTTTAAGTGTGCAACTATGCACTATGTTTAATTTGTAATGTTTGAATTTCGTCACGTCATCTAGTTTCTTATTTAATCAAATGTGTAATCTTTTATTTTTTCTTATTCAATAAAATTATTTCTTTAATGTTTATCCAAAATTGCTGATGACAATACTACACATGTATCAATAAGTTTTTCAACTTTTCATGTGACAAGACCTGACATTATTCCACACGTTCTTCAACTTTCTTTGTGACAAGACTACATCATAAGCATTATGTTTTATCTTTAGCTGTGACAACAACAACACATTCAATACAACTATCTTGTGAAATTGTAACTCATCTATAAATTTGGAATACTGGACTAAATTCTTTAGAAACAACTCACTCCCTCACACCTTTGATTTTCTCCATTATCTAAGTATTCTCACAACAAAAAGGAAAAATGAGTTCAAATCAGCCTAACAATGTACCATATTTTGATTTCGAAAAAGATTTCTTTTTCTACGATACGAATTCAATCGAATGGAGCATCCATATGGATACTAAGCTTGTTGACGACCTCCGTGAGAGTAAGGTCAATGGTGTCTACGATCCCAGAAGAGGATTACGCAACAATATCACGTAGATCTTGTTGGACAAAATCAATGGTGCGTTCGGGAAAGACTTCACAATGGATGACATAACCGCTCGAGTTCAACTTCTGTAAAAATGATACAGGCATTTTCATATGATGTTGGGAAACGAACATTGCACTTGGGATCATGAGACCAACAAAGTGCAAGCGCCAGATTGGCTAGTACGATTTTGGAACGACGTAGCAGACGATGCTGAGTTTACTGCTGCATATCTAAAGCATGGAGAACCTTTTTATTCGGTTTGATGGATTTGGTATTCAATAAGAATTATTTAAATTGTATTTGTCAATACCACAATCTCATTGGAAATTCGCCATCACGAATGTGATCGCATTCGTGTAATATCAAATTACTGTAATTGTTATTTTAATTTTCGTTGTTGTTGTATCTTAATTGTATTGTATTTTTAATTTGGAATTAAAATTTATTGTTATTTTTTTATTTATATTATTTTATTGTATTTTCTATTTTCAAATAAACTTCTTGTAATTTTAAGACATTATTATGATATATTTATTTATTTTACTTAATAAAGATTTTAAATAAATTATAAAAATAAAAAACCTAAAAACTAAATAATATAAATAAATAAAGAATATGTGTGTTAGGTTTAGGGTTAGGGTTTTAAGGGCCGAATTTTACTTTCTTTTGCAAAAATACCCCGGGACGCCTTTCCCAGTGGCATCCCGACCCCGCTTTTTATTTTTTTTCAAAACCACCTCGGGACGTTATTTCGAAAAGCGTCATGACCCCCAGTGTTTCTTTTTTTCAGTTCTGCCCCAACAGACTTTGGGGTGTAAATTGAGGTGCGAGACGCTTTTGGAAATAGTGTCCCGGTGGCGGGACGCGTCTGGGAATGGCGTCCCCACAAAAACGTAAGTTTTTTTCAAACTATCACATTTTTAATTCTTATTTAAATATATATTATTTATTTAATTATACCATGAATTTTAATATATAATAGTATGTAATTTGATAATATAGTAGTATGAATTTAAAATATATTAATATGGAATTTTATTGATTTTGTTAAATTTTAGTATGAAATCAACAATATCAATTTGAATTTCATAAATAAGTATGAAATTGAAATTTAAAAACATAAAATTATATAAAAAAAAGTTTGTATTTTATTATGACATATCACATAAAATAATTACATGATATAGTATGAAATCTTACGGTGTAGTTGCCTATAATGATTAAAAGTATAAAAATTTATTGTACGAAATTCCGAGTGTATACAATACAAGTATGAAATTGCATTATGTAGTATGAAAATGCATAGAGTAGTATGAAATTCGTCGTTAACAGTTAGTGACAATAATATGAAACAATCGTGTAATAGTATGAATTTAGTTGTAATAAATGTTAAATAAAGAAAAAGAAAGTTAGAAGGAAAAAAAGGAAATGATTAATAAGGGTAAAGTAGTATTTTAGGTTAAATGGGAAGATAATTGATTATATGAGAAGTTAATATTTTCATAAGAGTATTTGGGATAAAACATTTACCTACTGGAATATATAAGAATTGCCCCTAGTTTATTCACCTCAAATTAGCTCCGTACTGCTTGATAAAGGTTTCTGATCATCTCATCAACTCACATTGCTAATTCTGCTGACACCTTACTTATGTGTCAAGCTCACAATGATTCAAATTACATGTGTCATTTGCTGGTGTATTGCAAATCTGATGTGGTATCCTCTTATGAAATTATGTTGAAATTCTTCATGTTTTAGTTTTTTTCTCTAGGTATAAATAACAACTTTTTGTCATTTATATTTTAATTCTTTTTTTTCTAGGGTTTCGGTTGTCTTTCTCATCTCTCTGTCTCGCTTTTAGCGCCGAAAAAGAAAAACCCTCATCTCAGAAAATTCCTAGTCCAATTTTCTTCGATCTGATTTTCTGGGTATTATATTTCTCAGTTTGTGTTTTGTCTAAAAATGATTTCTCAAACTCAAGCATTTCGTGTTCGGTCCAATTAACCCAATTGCAAAAATCTATCAACACAATTTGATTGTTTTAGTTGCATATTTTGATAATCCAGATTCGTAAAAATTCATTTGATTTCTTGCCTTAGATCTCCATTTGGATAATTTGTTTTCGAAGATTCTTCCTTCGAAAGATTTTTCTACATTCGATTTTTTCTCCTATTTACATTTTCTATTTTATATGTTCATATTTATTTAT
This sequence comes from Phtheirospermum japonicum, assembly GCA_014905375.1. Lineage (NCBI taxonomy): Eukaryota > Viridiplantae > Streptophyta > Magnoliopsida > Lamiales > Orobanchaceae > Phtheirospermum > Phtheirospermum japonicum. Next base: position 59,615 of record BMAC01001505.1, read on the forward strand.
GAATGGCATATTGGTCACTTGCTATGTCATGCGAAGCATGTTCATTTGTTCTGAGGTGTTTGTGTTTTATTTTAAGCTTTGATTAAAAAATGAACATATATGTTTTGTGTTTGTTTGCAGGTTTTCATTCAAAAATTAGAACTCTTTTAGTTTATGATACAAAAAGTGATAGTCACCTTGGTAATAGTTATCTGATATTTTCAACTCGTATTTCTCCAAATTAATACATATTATGTTTTAATTTTCAATTATTTTAATAGACACAAAATGCAACATTCACCTTGGTAAAGTGTTATCTTAGTAACAGAGGGATTGAGGTTCTCTATATTCTTTTTCATATAATACAACTATTTCTTACATAATTGAAGTTTTAAATTTGTAGTGCTGCATAACTATATTGTTGTTGGTTAATATCACTGTTGCTTTGACTTTTTGTTAGATGGATATGCATTTCTAGGTTTAGATGCACAATTGTATTTCCTTTTTGACGTAAATTTGTGCTTTAAACATGCAACTATTGTTTAATAAATGTCGTTACCTGATGCGTAGGTGATGTCATAGTTATTTACGGTATTATTGTGTGATTTGTCATTTGTAAACTCACTTTTTTCCAACTTAAAAATCTAATCAAAATAATATTCAGAATAGAATCTCCCCTATGTCTGCAGAGTTCTTTGATGGGATGGGTTTTTCGGTTAGCATTTAGATGGTTCGACTAGAACATGAAGATGAAAGGTAATTGTTTTGAGTAATTCTGTTTTTTTTTTTTTAAATCATGATTAATTTTAATTTTTCCTAGATCGTGGCTGATGTCAATAAGTGCAGGTTTATGCTGTGAGTAATACTCTATATTCTTTTTGATATGATCAAAAGTTATGTGCTGAAATACCAGAGACAGTGTCTTTAGACTTGGAAACTGATAATTTTATACAAACTTCTTTCTTACCAAAGCTTGAGCAAAACATCCACTCACATTGTTTTTATTTTCAATACAAAACAAATTCTCACAAATTTTCTCTTATAGATTTTGAACTGAACGGTTTAACCGAGAAGTGAACATTGTTTGTTATATGTTTCTTTCTGCACTTATCCTTTTATTTTCCTTCTTCTAACAACATTTATTTCGCTTTCATATATATGTTACACAATTATTGCCACACCAGATTAAAATAAATAAATCTATAATGGTTACCAAGTGTTTCACAATAGCTAATCATATACACATAAATCCCAATTCTAACAAAATCCTGTAAACGGGTAAATAATAATTAAAAAACACAAAAAATCCTAAAACAAATGTAAATTCTATACACATTATGTTTATAGTTTGTGTGCCCATACGAATGTTTGTTTGATTTAATAAAGGATGACTTTTTTTTTGTTGTTTTCGGTTTTTGCCCTTCTGTGAATGAACAATATGGATAAATTTTTTATTTTTATTTTTGTATGTAATGTTAAATGATGATTTTTGCCTTTCCAATAAATGAATAATCTACTCTATAATTTAATTCGATAGCAAATTCTCCCTTAAATGTTCCAATAATAGGATTTCATAATAAAATCCAGAAATTAATTAATGTAGGTAAATTAGGTAGAGTTAACAAATATGAACTTTTGTCATGTTTATTTAAAAGTAATAATTTGTGTAAAAGTTGACAATATACCAAATATTTACCATCAATACTAATACATTCTGACTAAAAGTATTATTGAATCAAAATTAAATGTTGATTAAAACTATTGGGTAATTATGTGTATAAATAGAAGATTCAACTAAAGTATTATTGAATCAAAATTAAATGTTGATTAAAACTATTGGGTAATTATGTGTATAAATAGAAGATTCATGGTCTTTTATTTGATCTAAAAACCATTATGGGGTAATTTATGTAATCCCTGAACTAACCAACTAAAATAGAAACTATATATACCAAATATTTGATCAACAAACTAACTCACGTAGAGTCTACTATTTAAAAATACTAACATATTTAGTATCACATTTTCGACCAATGATCAATCTACTTCATAAAATTAGTTTTATACCAAAATTTCTTACATTTGTTATAACCATTTAGTATAATTGAGATAATCTTTTCATTAAAAGATAAACTTTTTTTTTTCAAATTAATGATTAATGTGGACTACATTACCCGTCTTTAATGGGTTTAAAATCCTCGAAAAAAAAAAAAAAACACAAAAAACCTGGACCTTATTTATGTACAACATACAATTAACTAAAAGAGGGTGATTATGTGAATGAATTGAGAACAATTGTATTTCTAGACTTTAGAAGTATTTCATGTCAATACACTATTCGGGATGGCAGCATAGCAGGATCGAGAATTCCATATTTTTTTTGTGTTATAATTTGATAACAAACATAATTAGTATTTTAAAATTCAAAATATTTATATTGATCATGACATAAGTACGATACGATATGTTGAAAATACGACATTCACATTTAATTCTTTTTACTTACCAGATTTCTAGATATTCTTTCTTAATAAATATCATAATAATTGAAAAAAGTCATTTTTAACTATAGCCCTGAGTTTGAGCTCTTTCAGTCAAGCTTCTTTAATTAATATGCACATAAGTTTCTTCTTCATTGTGTTTACAAAAAAAAAAACAAACAAATAAACAAAAAAACTAAATTGTTTTTCATAATTACAAATACCTTTTTGAGGGTACATTTTGTAATGTAGAAATAATAGAAACGTGTACTTTGTTAGATAACTGATTTTTATATATTATTGTATTTTTTGTAATTAACCCAAAATTAATGTTTAAATTCAAATTAGTTTTATTCTTTGGGTTGTTTTCGTCAAGATATTGTGCCACAATACGTAGGATTTCTTCACGGAGTGTGCTCTTAATTTCTACTAAGATATTAATTGATGCCTTTGGAATATATTCTTTGTTAATGAAAATTTCTTATTGTCGTAGGGATTTCTAATTAAGCATATATTATTTTGCCACAACTATTTTTTGGAATCTCTATGCTAATGGAGAAATAGTCTTTTAGATGGAATAAATCTTATTAAAATAAGAAAAAGTATATGCATATACTTCTTTTTTTTTTCATTCTTATATTTGTTATTTTTTTTCCCCTTTCAAGTTTTTGTAATTCGCCGTGTATTAATTTGCATCAAACATTCAAGAAGTGTAATATATGTTAAATCTTTTTACGTATCTTATATTTGTCAAATGTCTTTATTTAAATAAAGGCTTAATTTTAGATTTTGATTGAGAAATTTGTGTTCTTGATTATTTAAAGAACCAAAAATAAAAATTAAAATCAAATAATAGATATATTTTCATCTTTTACTTTCTAACTGATATGGTAAGTTTTTTTAAAACATTGCACAAAATGCTGGAAAAGTTTGTTTCATAATCCAAAAACTAAAAAATTCCCACAGAATAGGCACAAATGATTAAAATAGAACTAAACAAAACAAATAAGGAAGACAAAGGATAATGACTTATTATTATTATTATTATTATTATTATTATTATTATTATTATTATTATTATTATTATTATTTTGTTTTATAGAATTAGAGATGGAGTATATTTTTAGGATTGGTTGTCACCATTGTTAATTAATTGGTTTAGTTGTTAGATTCTTCAAAAGGTCTACCTACTTTGAGTCTTTGGGAAATTAGATCAACCTCAAATGATAACTATTTTCAAAGGAGTATATAAATTGTTATAAACGAAATATACAAGAGCCAATGTTTTTTAATAAATATGTTGGGTTGGTGTAGAGACATGAACAGTTTTGTCTAATAGAGCCCATTTAAACTTATCAAAAATATAAACATTGAATTGGAAAGTGATATGTATGTGTGATTCCAATAAAATTGGTTAATCTTTCATGGTGATATTTTTGTTTTCATGTTCATGTGGTATCAAAAAGTGTAATTTTCAAAATTAGATGGATTTTGTTTTGTAATTTTGTTAAACCTCAATTGTACTTTTTGTAAAAAAAATAAAAATCTTTTAATCAATTTTTCTTTTGATATAATAGATCAAGTTCTATTTACACAACCATAAATTTTGTTATAGTTTTTTTTTCCAAAGCAAATGTAATTTTTTCGATATATCCTATTAAAATGCAAACTACCAATATTATTATTGTTATTATTATATATAACAATAATAATATTGGTAGTTTGCATTTTTTCGATATATCCTATTTAAGTCATAATTAAAAAATTTACATCTCATGTTTAGTCTAATACCATACTCATATTATTATTATTATTAATCATAATTATAAAAAAGTACATCTCATATTTAGTCTAATACCAAGCTCTCTCAATCATTTTTTAGATTTTCTGTAGTGCATGATGATTTAGGATATATAAATAAATTACAACTAGATGTATTCAAATAAATGAATGAAATACGATATTGTTATCATAATGAAAAATCACTGATAATTAATAGTTTAGTTTTTAAAATATTTATATTGGTATGGGAACCTCTACGATACGAAACAATAAAAAATAAGACATTCATATTTATTTGAATTACATGTGTTTCTCGATTTTCTATTATTATAACTAACTAACCCTTAAAGGTGCATTCTTATAACTCACGTGCAATATACATATCAACTTTATGTCGCATTGTTGAGTATTAAGATGCGAAAATATTTCAAAATTATTTGCTTCAATATAAAATCGAAAAAAAAAAAATAGTTAACACGGTATACAATGAGTTTTTAAGATTTAAAGTAAATAATATCTTTCTTTTTGTGTGTGTGTTAATAATTCAATTTTTGAAATTGACAAATTATTTCTCAACATTCACGTATTAATAATAAAGTCTATAAGGTAGTTTTTTGCAATTCAAAGTGAAGATTTTTTTTACTCTTTATATAATATTACTTTATGAACTTAACAACTCTTTTCAATAATTATTACGTTTTTATACTTTTCTTAGCAATGCTAGCATAAACGCGAGTTTTAGAACTAATTATAGTTGATTAGGACTAAAAAGCCTTATTTTGGAAAAAGTTCCTATTAGTAGCATTTTCTAATCAGCGATAGATGAATGGATAAAATTTTCTTTTCATCATTTCACTTTATAAAATATAATTGTACATAGTAATATATTATTTTATATTTCTACATATATATTATTTTTAGACATAATGAAATATTTATTTATCAAAGTAGTTATTTTGGATAATTATTCATATTTTGTTAGGAAGTATTTATTTATTATTTTAAATTTATAAAATATAATTTTTCATATACTAACATAATATAATAACTTTTTTTATCAATATAATTATTTTTCTATCACTGTTTATGTTTTTTATCTTAATTTTTCTTAAATATTTTTTATAAAAGTCTTTTGTTATGAACACGATAGGAATTGAAGGAGGAAAAGATGGTGTCGAAAGAAACCCTAATTCCATAAGAAAGAGGATCAGAGTTAGATGATGAGAGAAATGAAGAAGATAACACAATTGGATCGGTACTTGTTAAGTTAGGATAAGTTGGGCCAACACTTTGGGGCCGCCAAATTTAATCAATTGGGATTATTGTTATTGTATTTAGGCCAATTCTATCGCACCCAAGTGTTTTCTAGCCGTACTCGATTCTCAATGCACTCGTGTATAATTCTATTTTATTTATTTTTTTGCTATATACACCTGAGATGAAAATTTATATTATTTATTTAATAAACCCACTATCTCCATCAATCAAAACGTAACTCAACAGGTCTTGAAGGTGATCTAAAAATTAGAGCGCGATCTAACGGTTGAAACGAAAAAAAATGATTTTTCAAGCTTACAGTGCATTTAAATTCTCGATTTACGAAAATTGTATAATTATTGTGCTGGTTATTGAAACTTATTTATCGATCAATAGGTTAGGAAAAGAAAAAAGAAGAAGACAATATGAATTATTTATCTCTCAATATTAATGGATGATGCTATATGAATGTGATATAAATCACAACCTTTTCCCGTGTTATCCAAAAAGGTAGGATTAAAAATTAAGATATTGGGATAAGTTGCCTTATATATCACAACCTTATATATGGATGATTTATCTCTCAAAAGATATTTTTCCTTCTAGCTGCTACTACGTACGATATATCTAGTGTCTTGCGTATATGACTCGAGGTTTATCCTCCCCTCGTCCCTAACAATAGTAATAAGTCAATAAAAGTTTAACAAATTAATTGTTGGATGATATTTCATTTCTTTTGATATTTTTCACATAAATTTAGGATTCGAAAAAATATATTTCAAGATTTTCTCTTTTAATTCATACCAATTTAAAAGATCTCATTATATTATTTTAATTGTAGACAGACTATTTGAACATCCAAATTTCAAATTCAGAAGATATATGTTTCCTAATTTATTTAAATCACGTTGATGTTGATCCGTAAATAATGTCAATATATATATATATATATGCACGAGATCATAGGCATTAAGAAGAAAAAGAAGAAATATGGATGCCGTCAATCGGAGGTGGACGTGGCAAGAAGACAAGCAATTTGAAAATGGTCTCGTCGAGTTTCTGGAAGATTGCCCGGACCGATGGGATAGAATTGCGGCCAGTCTGGGTACGAGATCGGCGGCGGAGGTTGAGTTGCACTACGCCGTTTTGTTGGCGGACGTGGAGGCGATCGAAGCGGGGCTGATTGAGCCGCCAGAATATACGGACATGAAGCAAACCGGGGTCCGGAGAAAATCGGGTCGGCCTTGGACCAAAGATGAGCACGAGTTGTTTCTCAAGGGGCTGAAAAAATACGGAAAAGGAGATTGGAAAAGCATTTCAAGAAAATTGGTCGTAACAAGAAACCCTACGCAAGTGGCGAGCCATGCACAAAAGTACTACGCACGCCTGGAAATGGAGGAGGAGCAAAGAAAACGGAGAAGTATTTTTGATAAACCCATTGCGACCGAGAATTAAACCACGTGATTATTAATTAATTCTCTTGTCTCATAAATATGTCTTTTTCCGTGTTTTATTTTTAGTTTACTTACTCACCAAACAATTATATTAGTTACTTTTATTATATTTTTGAGATTTTAATATAAATAATATTTAGATTACTTATTTAGTTTTTCTATTCGAATACAAAGTGATGATCTCATAATAAATTTTTTATTATGTTTGTTCTATTAAGAAAATTGAATGCACTTAACTAAAATTGATTGTATAATTTTGGAAATTTTTTTTTTATAATGTAAAAGTAAGAACAAAACAACTTAGCTAGATATTTTGGTTCAAATATATATATACCTATTAAAAACAAATGTTGGATTGTTTGTAGACTTCTATGATTATAGTGTTCATTTAATAATTATCGACAAACATATTAAGTTGATTCAATTGAAACATATTTAAAAAAAATACTCAACCCAAGTCACTCAAATGAACCTTTTCGTAAGTCAACGTAACCCGTTTGGACTAAGCAGATTAGAAATATTAACTAACCCAACCAAACTTATTTATGAGAATTTCATGAAAATGAATATGAATCAAAATAAATTATTACATTATTTTCTTAAAATGATATGGGTAATTCAACCAAATAAATATAAAAAGATCACTTGAAATGTTAATCACATAACTTATTAACTTTTACAGAATAATTTTTTTTTATTATTAATTTTGATGGACGTGAATTTAAAAAAAAGGATAAAGCCAAATGATTGCAAATATAAAGTTTATTTTCTAACAAAAATAATTAAAAATTAAGTTTGGTGTAAATAATTAATGTGAAAATGATTGCACCCACATTTAACGGAAATTGTGATAATGATTGTAGATAGATTTGTGAATGTAAACTACAAAAGTTGTGGCATCATAAAATAGACAATGACTCTAATAGGGCATATCATTATTATAAGGGCTAATTTCTTTTTGCCCCCCATAATTGTGTTGTTTTTAATAATTTATCATAAAAACTATTATTTGTGACATTTCATCATACGAACTATGCATGGTTACAATTTATGGTGAAATGTTCAAAAATGTTTTGACGGCTATGTTGTATCCGAGGTGGTCCCTCATGCGAGAGTCTAATGGTCAAGTAACATTTAATGCATACAATTTTTATATTCTACCAGTGTGAAGCCCGCGAATTTCGCGGGCAAATATAAAAAATATAAAAAAGAAGTGAAATTGATCAAAAAAAGAAAATAAGAAAGTAAATTATTAATATCAAAAAAAAAATTTGTTTACTTTAAATCTTGATTTTTTAAATGCTATATTAGTTGTCTTATTCACAATGATATCATTTTCGTTTTAACAAAGAGTTTCCAACCCTTTATGCACTTAACTATCAATTGTGAAATAAAGATGACTTGTGCATTACACGCGAGTTTTATAACGACACTTTTGAAAGCTTTGTGATAGCTATAAAGAAAAAATAATCTTGAAATACGATCGTATTTTAAACTCGTGTGGCGTCTCGTTCCAATATAAAAATCGTTGAATTTCTTGTATCGTTCTATTTACATTTACATCATTTTTCACAATAAATAAAATTCGAGTGGATTAATACATGCGATCCATGGGATTAATTGTTAAATATAGCAAATTACCCTGAATGTGACGGAAAACCCGAAAAAAAAAACAAATTGTGAAAATATTAATAACCCCTTGAGGGATATCAAATTTATATTGGTATCAAATGACCCCTTGCAGTTTAAGTGGTATCACTAAACCTTTTATAAATATAGATGTTAAACAAAGAGGTTTAAAGTGATGAAATGGATTCATTAATTATTATTATCATTATTATTATTATTATTATTATTATTATTATTATTATTATTATTATTATTATTATTATTATTATATTTTGGCTATAATCAAAATCAAAACAAAAATCTGAATTAGATTCCACATAAGTTGCTGAATTCATATGGAAAACTGAAAGACAATGAGTCCTTTGTGAAAAATAAAAAGAAAAAAGGAAAGGAAAGGAAAGAGGGAAAAAAAAAGGAGAGCAATAAGTCAATGAAAATCTTAATCCATAAATACCTTCTGCAGGAAGAACAAATAGATTTTGTAATTTTGATAGGCAACACATTGAATGAACCCTTAAGGCACGCATACATCATCCATGTATATGTGAATCCACCTATTTGTTAATTTGTTGATACCCTAACCTATGTGTCAATTTGTAGTTGCTCTTGATGACATGTGTCGTCGTCTGATAGCTCTGTATGCTGATGTGTCAATGTTTGGTGATTCGGGTTAAAACACTTCTATTTTAGACTTTTTTACCTAGGTATAAATAAGAACTTTTTTTTTCCATTTGTATTCACCCTAATATTCTTTAGGGTTAGAAGTCAATTTCTCTCTCGATCTTTCTTCCACGCTCTCTCTCTCTCTCTACAGACAACCAAAATTTGTATGGTACATAATTTCTTCTTACAAAATCTTCAGCCATCATACAAACAAGTAATATCATACTCCTTATTACAAACCCATGGTCCGTGTTTGTATTTGTTTTTTTTTTTCTAATTTTTCTGGGTCTTGAAAATTATCAATTTTTGTTTTTTTTTCCTGTTCTTATATATGATTTTGTTCACCAGACCCATAAAATTCATTGCTTTGACTGAAATAACAATTCCAAAACCCTACCCCCCATTTCTTCTGTCGGCTTCATCACCACTCACACACACCCATCGGACGGAGGCGGTGTTGAGCGGCTAGCACGACGACTAGCTGCTCGGATTGACTGCAGGTGGTGACTCGCGTTTGCGGTCCTGGACTGATCTAGGCGGCCAAAACCAGCGGAAGGCGGGGATGGCTCTGGCGGTGCAAGGGCACTCTCGCGGCGGTTCGGGTTTGAGATGACCGGGCTCGATTTATGTCTCCAGATTGGAAACGGCAAGCGGCTCTGTCTGAAAGGTGGTTGGCTCGCAGGTTCGGGCTTTATACTAAGAATGGGTTCAGATGGTGGATCCGTGCAGGTAGATTATTTTCTTCAACTCATTTTCTTGCGGCCTGGATTTAATAATTTCTCGATGACTTTACACTAATTTACTATTTCACCTTCTTAATAATTGTTGTTTTTCCCTTTTATCCAAAATTGGAAGAATATCTCATTCGAAACAATCAATTAGTTGCCAATATCAGGCCAGATTTTTGGATAATCAATTAGTGGCAACGAACACTATAACAAGTATTCAATAATCGGACAAAAAAAATCAATTAATTGCTTTCTTAATACTGATTTCCTATTCATTGATTTATAAGCCTCTTTTCTAATATTGGCCAATATAGATTTTTTATTTAATGGAATGGAATAATACACTTTGTATTAAGATTCTTTTCATATGTCGAAGTGATTGATTTGTGAAATACACCTATGGTTTTTTCCTCTTTTTTTTTCAGGTAATATGATTTCCTTGGAGTTCTCCGGGAAGGAAAAAAAAGTATTGCTGATTAGCAATAGAAGAATGCGGACATTCTATACTATTTACTTTGGCTTTCATTTTGCTGGGGATAAATTACTTTATTTGTTTACAAACATCTTCTAGGAACAGGTAATGACAGATCGTTTCAGTCCTCCAATTGTATATTCGCAAAATGGTCTTCTTTCTGGGAACTTGATGATTAATTAATTATGAAGGTAATTTACCACAGTTGATGTGGGTGCATTGTTTTCTCTGATATGAAAAAAAATATAAAATGATATTGCTCGAGTTTTAAGCATTTTCACCTTGCGAGGGTACATATTTTGTTTATTTATATGAAAATGTAATATTGTTTCCTACAAGTTTCTGCTTTAGTTACACAAATGTTCATTTAGATCTTAAGGGTGAGAAGAAGATCTTGATTTTAGTTTTCAATCATGTGCATACATTTTAATTTTCAGTAACTTGGTTTATGTGCATGACGACGCCAGGTCACCTTTTAAATCAGGCAATGTTGATATCAATGCTATAAAGTTTCATCGGATTGTTTCATAGACCATGATTGAATTTCTTAAAGATAGTGAATTGAATTTGGGGGGTAAGAATTTATAAGTTGTACATTTGGTGTGATTTTATGTTTACCTGAACCAACTCTCAAGTTTGTTTTACTTTTGATGTAAGCAGCAGCAGGTGTCTATTCTGTTGCAGCTATGATATATGTTACTGAGTGTATTACAATCTTCAGTCCTGGTACTTTTCATTAATTAGGTTTCTCTTAGTTAATATTAAGATGCATCACTTTTGGATTTATTGTGTTTAATCTATTAAATGTATAATCCAGTTTTAATAAAAAGATATGTATCTTTATTGCAAAATATGTTACGTAAATTTCGATTAGGTTTCACTTTCTCTATTTTGTCTTTAGAATATATATGGGTTTGCCCAAGATATATTCTCACTCTTACTTTATTTATTTATTTGATTTTATCTTTTTAACACTTTAATTATTTGTTAATATTTTAATAGTATTAGTAATAGTAATATATATATATATATATATATATATATATATATATATATATATATAAAATTTACATTACAACCAAAATAAAATATATTTTGATATAGTAGTAATGCCCACGTGAAGAGATTTTTTTTAAATAACATATAATTAGTATTAATAAGTATATAATTTAAAATAAAATGTTACTTTTGTTTTACTAATTTACTTTTGAATTGTTAATAATTTTTAATATTTTACAATATAATTGTTACTTTTTGAATGGAATGTGCTTCAATTCATTTGGGACATGATTTCTGAATAGACGGATTTGATTGTCCATTTACGAACACCCTAAAATTAATTTTAATTATTATTTTATGTGGTTTAGAACATTGTTTGGTGTTTTTAAAATCATTGTGTTTATGATTGTGTAATATTATCCATTTAATTAAATGAGTGATTTCCTTATTTTTGGAATGTTTGTGTATGGGTTCTGGATTGGAATGGAATTTACTTCAATTCTTTTGGGATATTATTTCTAAATAAGATAGATTGATTTTGTCCGTTTATGACAACCCTAAGATTTATTTTCAATTATTATTTGTGTTGTGTATGGCCTTGAAGTAAGGATTTTTTCTGAGTTACACTCATGAAATTGGATTTGGTTTGGAATGTTGATATGTACTATGATTTATATTTCTTTATGATTATGATTATTGTATCTGCTACAATTCGTTTTGTAGTGATTTCCATATATTGGAATATTTGTATTTGCTCTTTTTATGGTCATAAATTAGTGTGTGTTTTTTTTAATGTTTGTGTACTAGTCTTAATAATTCTTGGAGGGCAACACTTTTGTTAGGCCTGACTAACGGATCATACGTTAGACCAAAATTTCATATCAATACATTATATTGCAAAAATCAATACATTATAATAAAAAAACCAATACATCATAGTACAAATAAATCACAGTACAAAAACCAATACATCATAGCACGGGTCAGAGATTTATGAAAAACTAATACTTTACAGTAAAAACCAATACATCACAGTACAAAAACCAATACATTATAGTATCGGGTCAGATGGCCTAACGGGTCATGACCCGTTAATCTGGCCTAACACAAGTGTTTGCCATTCTTGGATGATTGGGAATTGACTGAATTTGGATGGTTACTAAGCTGCTCCATGGTCCATGTTTGTATGTCAATAATTTTTTTTAAAAAATATTTTGGATATTCAACCATGGCAGGATCTGTTATTGATCTATGTGTTTTGTTGGAAAGTCTTTTTTAGATGATCTCAAAAAAATATATTTTTTCTGGGTCCCGAAATTTTTCATTTTATTGTATTTTTTTTCTATTCTTATATATGATTTTGTTCACCAGATCCATAAAATTAATTGCTTTGATTTTATTTTTTTGTTTCTGTTATTTGATTTGTTATTGGTTTAATTCAATATCTCTCTCTCTCTCTCTCTCTCTCTCTTATGTACCAGTTCGCCAATGATGTGTTGGGAGATCTCGAATTACATGATTATGTTGTTCTGCCGGAGAGGCATGCTGATATCTGTCGTTTCAAGTATACAACTGAAATAAATGGCGATAGCGAGGTACAGAGAGCCTTAACATCATTTTATACTGATTTTAATATTTTAAAAAAATTAGTATTGTGCTTGTGCGTTGCACGATAATTTTTTATTTTATTTTATGTAAAATAAAAATAATTATTTAAATGTATTAAAGTATTTAAATAAGTAATTGTATATATTTATACTTAAGTTATATGTTGTGTGTGTATTTTGGTGAGAACCATCACTGGTTCTCAAATCAGAGATGATTTTTACCATAACTTCTTCATATATAAATCATCTAAATACTATTTAAAGATCGAACAGTATTGAAAATAATATAACCTGATTCATAAAAGAATTGTTATTAGACAAAATATAGTTTATAAATTATGAAAAAATTTCTTATACACAACTTTTGTAGTTTTGTTACAATATTTATTCTCATCATCGTCGATCAATATTTTTAAGCCCTTACAATTGGTCACCCTTGATATCAAGGCTGACAAATCAGTCGTGTCGGGTTCTTATCGGGCCGATAAAATAAGACACGACACGATAATCATAGGCACGAACACTACACGATAAGCTTATCGGGCCTATAATCTAAACTCGAATCACGACACGCTAAAAACACAAAAAGTACGACACGGTACGATAGGCACGATAAATAAAAATGCTGAATTTATTTAACCTTACCGCGCTAATCTTATCGTGTTTATCAGATTAGCACGTTATCAACTCATTACTTAACGTGTCATATAGTGTTAGCCCGATAAGGCACGAATCCAATAAGCCTCAACTCATAGCCTATTATTTTGTGTTGTGTTCGTGTCGGTTAATCATGTCGTGCCTCATTATTCCACCCCTACGTGATATAGCAACGTACAACTGATCATGACTGAAAACTGAATTTTTCAGGAAAAGTCCAACGTGAGAGAGATATTGTCCTTGAGATTTATTGATCATCATAGTATATGACACAATCAAAGGAAATTGTCGCCGTTGGAATTTGAAAGGTAAGTTCGAATTAGATGGTGTGACAATCATTTTAGGGATGAACAACAATTCACCTGCATTGCTTCCTTGAGAAATATTAGCCTATACAATATGATCGTCAAGTTTTGTAACAACCAACATTACACAACACAAGGAAATGAATCAATATTTCTCAACAACATGAGTGGAATTCTAATTTTTAGTTTTAGCTCATAGTTCCGCAATCCATAACTCTTAATGGTGTTTAGAAACTTTGGTGAGTGTACGTCCTACAATATGTCAATGTTCAAATCGGAACTTTAATTCTCCATCATTTTATGACATCCTATATTTATTAATCAAATCGACGACATCAAGTGTTAGAGATTGAATAGCAGGACCCTCCAAATAAGCGAAATATTTAGTAGTTTTTTCAAATTGCGGATATGTGATGGCCACAATTGACGGAACATGGTCACCATCATCTTTCAATAATAGATAACCTGGATTCCAATTTGAGCGATACTATCGTTTGGTCCTCCAACTATTTCATCTCGTATACTAATTATCGAATTGACAATTTTTTTAACTTGACACAATCGAGATCTGAATTGTGATTTTGCAGCACCACATTCTTGGTCAACTTCAAAACCATGTAATGAGTCCATAAATGCAAAGATTTGATCATCATGTGAAATATGTCTGGTCCAGCGCCATTTGGAACAACTGGCATAATTTGATGAAAATCTCCACAAAGAGTTATTATTTTGTTACCAAATGAAAGCTGTGTATTATAATTATTTTGCGATCTCATCACGTCTTTCAATGTTTTGTCCAAAGTATCAGAATAATGGCATTGGAGATTCATCCCAAATAATGAGATGTGCATCCACCATTAATTTCTCAAGTGGAGTACCAGGAAACATCAAGATCTTGTTGGATATTAAAAGGAACCCTAAATCTTGAATGCCTAATTCTTCCTTTCGAAATAAGAGAAGTTATGTCGTTAGATATTACATTAACAATTCCACTATTAGATTTGTAGAAAACGTCCTCTGTATCATAGATGAGAAATACACCACCCTTGGTTAAATGTATTGCATCCACGACTTTATCAATTTTGGATGAAAATGTATTAAAATATTTAAATAAGTAATTGTATATATGTATACTTAAGTTGTATGTATGTATGTATGTATGTATGTATGTATGTATGTATGTATATATGTATGTATGTATGTATGTATGTATATATGTATGTATGTATGTATGTATGTATGTATATATGTATATATATGTATGTATGTATATATGTATGTATTTCGGTGAGAACCATCCCTAGTTCTCACACCATAGATGGTTTTTATCGAAACCACTCCCTATATACAATACATTTAAATATTATTTAAAAATTGAATAATATTGAAAATAATATAACCTATTCATAGAATGATTGTTATTAGACGAATTGTACTTTGCAAATTATGAAAAAATTTCTTATACACAACATTTATAATATTATTACTACGTTTATTCTAATCATCACCGATCAATATTTTTAAACCCTTACAATTAGTCACACTTGTTATAGCAACGTACAATTAACCATAAATGAAAACCGACTTATTTAGGAAAATATTTATTTGGTAATTCTAAACTTTTGCAACACCATCATCCCTAAAAATATTTGTTTGATCATTCTAAACGAATTATTTTACTACCCAGCATGAATTGTAGGTATGCTACAAATTTGGTATGAAGAGAATTTTTTACATTGTTACCTCTACATAGTGAGCAAATAATAGTATAAGTATACGAAACAAAATATGAATATTCAAATGAAGTTAAAGTGATTGGTATGTAAAACGTAAATGCATATCTAATGGAATTATCTAGATTTTGAATTTTGATATACATTAAGTATGTCATGAATGCTTTCAAGATTACCGTCATTAGTAATATTTACTTTTAGAGGAGACTTTTCCTTCTTTGTTTTGGGATTAGTTGATCTTTTTACAAACCTATTATAGTTGATGCCACAGTGTTCATTCCACTCGATGCTAGTTTCGCACTTATATTGTTTTGCATGATTACTGAGATAGTAACAAAATACATTATTTTATAAAATCAATTCAAATCAAAAGTATTGAATCATAATAATATTTTGTAAATAACTTGTTGATAGCCAATAAAACAAATGCTACATTGTATTGCACTGTGCAATTTTACATATTTTATTTTAAAAAGTGGTCAAATTATTTTTGAGAAAAAATGACAAATTTCATATTATTGGACTCACAATAAAAACCAAAATAACATATACATATACATATACATATATTAAAATGATCTTATTAATTTTTTTATATATTAATTAGGGTATCCATCCTAATTATGTTAAGAAAATTCTTACATAATTAAAAAAGAAACTAAATCATTATTAATATTATACATTATTTATGAGATCAATTCAAATAAAAAAAAGTATTGAATCGTAATAATATTTGATAGATAATACGTTGATAGCCAATAAAATAAATACTAAACTATGTTATCATTTTTAATATAATCTAATTTAAAAAAGTAGTGAAATTACTTTTGATATTATTTGGACTCACAATTAAAAAAAACATAAAATAAAATAATATTTATATGTACGTATATATATATATATATATATATATATATATATATATATATTTAAAAGATCTTGTTATTTCTAATATTAATTAGGGTATTTATCCTAATTATATTAAGTAAATTTATATATAATTAAAAAAAAAAATCTTACGTGACTTTTTCTCTCTCTTACATGGTTTATTTAGGTCTACTATAATTTCATGTGAAAATAACTTTTTCCTTCCGCACAATGAGCAGATGATAGTATAAGTATTAAATTTAAATATAAATATTACAATGATGTTGAAGCGATTAGTATGTAAAATATAAATGCACACCTAAGAGAATAAATTCGATTTTGAACTTCAATTGATATTAAGTATGACATTAATGCTTTCAAAATTATTGTTTTTAGCAAAATTTGCTTTCAAAGGCGGCCTTCCCCTTTTTTTGTTTTTGAATTAGTTGATATTTTTTAAAATCTATTGTAGTTCATGCCATAATATTCATCCCACTTGGTGTTGGGTTTGCACTTGTATTGTTTTAAGTGGTTTTTGAGATAATAACAAAATATATTATTTTATGAAACCAATTCAAATAAAAAAGTGTTGAATTATCATAATATTTTATAACCAACATGTTGATAACAATAAGAATAATATCAAACTATATTATATTGTGCATTATTGTATAATTTAATTAAATAAAGTGATCAAATTACTTTTGAGAAAAAATGACAAATTTGATATTGTTGGATTTGGAATGAAAAAAATTAAAAGAAAAAAACTCATAATAAAAATYAAAATAACATATAAGTGATTATATATATATAATATTAATTCTTATTTTTTTTAAATGTTATATATATATATATATAATACTAATCCTTATTATAATGTTAATTAGAGTATCTATCCTAATTATGTTAAGAAGATTCCTACATAATTAAAAAAAAAAACTAATACTAGGTGAATCAAATCATCATTAATATTAATTATGGTATCTATCATAATTATGTTAATAAAACTCCTACATAACTAAAAAAGGAAAATAATCCTACGTGACATTTTTTCTCTCTCTTACTCACCTTTTTTTCTCTCTTCAGACCTTTCTTTTAATATATATATAGATATATATTGTATTGGAATTTTTTTTTTTTGTATTTAAATAAGCAGCAGAGGTTAAGGGAGCAGCTTCAGAAGTCATTTGATATAGCTTTCAAGAAGGTAAATGATACTCTAATCATCTAAACATTTTTTTACTTCCCGTGCATCAAAAATAAAAAATATAAAAAAATGGAACCCAAACAGTTTTCTTTTTAAATACAAAAAATAAAGAAAGAACAATGTTTTGGGTATTCCGAAACTCTGAAAAAGTAATATGAGTTAGAATATTGAAAAGGTCAATTAAAGTAGAACCGTAAGATGCCCCAAAATGACAATAGATTGTAGTTTTCTCCTTTTTCTTTTACTCATGCATTTAAATGCTAAAGCAGAAATTAAAGTCCTAATAAACGAGTATTACTTGGCATGTTAACTTAAGAAATCAATTTTAAACAGTTAAATTTTGACTCAAGCTCAACTTGATTACTAAAAATTTTACTGTCAAATACTGAAAAGAAACAAATGATATTAGTATGTAAAATTCTTCAAACAGAAAATGATAAATGCCCATGGATGTGTCTAATGTTGTGGGATTTCATTGTGTTGGGACTGTAGAGTATTATTTTGAAAAACTTATAGATCGAAAGATAAATGGGTTTGTTTGTAATTAGAAAAGACTTTAGGGATAATTTTTAAATATTGAAGAACTTAAATATTGAAAGATAAGTTAGTCTATTTGTAATTAGGAAATATTTTCAAGAAAGAGTTATTAATCACGAAGAACTTATAGATTTAAAGTTAATTTTAATTACGAAAAACTTTCAGGTCCAGCTTTTTAAATATTCCAACTTTATATATTGGGAGATAATTGAGTCTCTTTGTGATTAGGTAAAAATCTTGTGGCAATTTTCTGAATATTAAAAAACTTACAGATAGCAAGATAAATAGCAAGATAAATGAGTCTGTTTATATTTAGGAAAACCTTTCAGGGGTAATTTTATAAATATTAAAAAACTTAAAAATGGAAAGATAAGTTATTCTGTTTGTAATTAGGTAAAACTTTCATGGACAATTTTTAAATATTGAGAAAGTATTATTATTTATTTTGTTGCATAAGTGTTGGTATAGGATAATCTTCGATTCCTCTTTACCCTGTCAGTAAATTATCTCTCAAGATGTGAGAATTGAACATTCTCATTTTGTTTCTATCATCATCTTGGTCATTTTGGTTGTGTTAGTGTTGCTCTCCAAGTTTTAAAATTCTTATTACTCCCAATTACGTTAGACTTTATTATATATTAATTGTTTGATTGTCATTTGAACTTCAGGAATTTATCCAGTTGGAGCAGGATGAATCAAGATGATCAAAATTATGTTACTTATGAACTTGTTAAGGATGTGAATGATGCTTGAGTCATATAACTCACATAATTTTGTGATCTACTATATGCCGAGGTCAAATGTTCTTCCATATTGGTTTGTATATGCAAGGACAAGTAATAGTCAATTTTATGTTGTGAAAAGATTCTATGTTGTGAAAAGAACAATAAAATTGTTCTTCCACATTGGTTTGTATTTGTAAGGACAATGTAATAGTCAATTTTATGTTGCGAAAAGATTCTATGAAAAGGACAATAGAATTGTCAGTAGAACTTATATATAATCGGGTTTCTAAAGAAGTTTTTCAGAATATAAAGTAATAAATTGTATGTGTGATGTTTTATTATTTCGAATTGCTATACCTTTTCATGTCAGACGTTTCATTAATGAAGCTAACATCGAGATTTGATTTAATTACAAAAACAAAATCAATTATTATTCAAAATTATCAATACTCCTTTAAGGTTGTAATTAGCAATATATAAACAAGTTTCATGGAATATTGCACTTTCAAAAGATAGTTGAGATTTTGTATTTAACTAGACTAAATCTCTAAAGCTTTCTTAACAATAATTGAAATTTTTGTTTTTAGCTAGAGTAAATCTGTAAGTATATTATTATTATTATTATTATTATTATTATTATTATTATTATTATTATTATTATTACTACTACTACTTTAAAGAGATTCAATTATCTTTCTATTTATAAGTTTATAAACATTTCAAAGTCTACCCTTGGAAGATTTAAAAAATTCCTCTAGAGATTTCACCCCCTTTTTTTTTATCGAATTAGCCATACTTCTATATTTTTCATTTTATAATTATCACAAAAAAAAAAAACATTTGTTGTTTYATAACTTCCGTGTCACACACATGTTATGTTGTAATTTCAAGATAAAAATAATATCATTGCTAATAAGATAGCTAATGTAGTATAAAATGAAAATTTTTAAATCTTAAATCAATAATTACTTTTGTTGTATTAATAAGTCACTTTACGAGTGTAATAAATTATTTTGATATATTTTTATATTTTTATGCGTTTCTTGATATGCCCACGTAATACGCGGGTGTCCAAACTAATTTTGAGTCTAATTAACGTTTTCATTTCATTATATATGATGTATAATTATCTATTATTTGGACCAACATATTTGTAAGGCGATTAGTGTACCTACGCTGGTAAACAATTATTACGAATATTATATAAAATATACCTTCGATGAACCTTTTGATTAAGAACCTATTTGTAAGTTTTCTAAAATGGTCAACAATTGTGAATATTATATCTAATTTACTTTTACTTGCTATGCAATGAACCTAATAGTTTGAGCCAATGTAACTGATAAAACCAAAAATATTGGTTACCAAGAATAGGGGGTACTAACCTCTAATCTGAGATCAGCGACCTAAAAAGCTTCTAATTACGTCACAATGACCTGGTTGATCTCCAATAAGTCTCCTAGCGACCTAACCGATCCTGCAAAACAACACCCTCAGCCAAGGCGGTGGACGGCCCCGACGAAGGTACTTCGATACTTCAGTTAGCAAGTGCGAGAGATATTTCGAGAGCTCAAACGTAGGATTAAATCAACTTAAAAATAAGGAGAGGCGTGCACCCTTTTTATAGAGACAAGAGAAGTGCTTCCCAAGTTATGGTTTTCTTCTCCCACCACAATTCCATAAATACCGTGACCGACTTAGAAGGACTTCTCCTATATGCTAAGTTCCCTTAAGTAATGAAACTCTCGCTTAAATTACCAGAATAGGCCTGGGCCTATGATTCTTTCAATGCGATCCGCCGGGACCATATAATACCATCCATATTAGCCCATTCAGGCATAATATTTATAAAGCCCATGACCGAGATAACAAGTAATGCCCAACTAATAAAATTATAAGAGGTCGTGACCCTATATGAGAACTCATTCTCACACTCCAGGTCTCTACTCTACAAACCAGCTCGCCCACCTCTCAGAAGAAATGCTCCTTCCAAGATGAGGTCGCTTTCCATAAATACCGGCATGAATATTTATTGTTTATACGACACTAAATATTCATGCCGGTATTTATGGAAAGCTACCTCATTTCTTGGAAGGTTCATTTCTTCTGAGAGATGGGCGAGCTGTTTTGTAGAGTAGTGACTTGGAGTATGAGGATGAGTTCTCATATAGGGTCGCGACTGATCGATGGATTCTCGACGCGCTATTTTGAGAATCCGTCTCCGCAAGAGTACGGAGCCGGTTGTAGGGCGGCGAGTTCTTCCCGAGTCGTGTCTCTCGAGGATGGATGTTATTGGCTTGTCGGTTTCTTATTTGCTCTTATTGTCGATTGAAAATTAAACTAATCTAAACTAGGCAAGCGATATTCATTGATTTGGATTCGGTTTTTATAACTAAACTTTAATTGAAATAGAAGTTTTGAAAACATTAAAATACGAAAAGGAAATTAAAGATTATTTAAAAACGATTAATCTAAACTAGTTAACTAAGAAAGCTTATAATTTAAATTAAGAAAAATGGAGGGAAAATTAAAGTCATGCTTATTTGAAAAAGTCAACATTAATTTAACAAAGATCCAAGTTTTAAAAAGGAAGATTATATAAAACTTCTAAAAACTTAAAAATTGATCTAAACAACTCAACAACTTAAAAGCTTAAGTTAAAAAGCTAGAAAGCTATAAAATGAAAATGGAAGTTTTGATAATCAAAATAACAACAAACTAAGATCCAAGCATCAACACAAGTTTAAAAGAAATAACATGAAAACAAACTAGATTAATAGAAAGATATTACCAAATGTATGATTCCACAAAAAGCTTGARGAGGAAATRGAAACTTGAAGGATTCTTCACAAAAGAAATCTAAACCAAAGCTTGAACAACTTAACTAATGAAGATCTAACACTTAACTAAACTAGAGCTAATTAACTAACTAATTACTAGAATTAATACATAATTAAAATGGAAAAGGAAAATATGAAAATGAGTTTTTTGGGAGCAAGAAATCTGAACTAGACCCTTGCTGCAAGTTGCTGGTGAATGAAATGACGTCCCTTGATTAATACATCACAAAGGGGCAAAATAGTCCAAAAGCAGCAAAAAATCTTCTTTTCAGTTGATCGACTGTAAAGGAGTCGATCGACTGGCAGTCGATCGGTCACTTAGGCAGTCGATCGACTGCACTGTCCAAAACGGCAAAAGTCCTGGAATCCAGTCGATCTTGGGGGGGGGGGGGGGGGGGGGGGGGCTCCAGTCAATCGACTGCAGTCGATTGGCCACGTCGGAAGTCGATTGACTGCGTCGTCTAAAATGGCCAAAAGTCCCTGGAATTAAGTCAATTTTGGAGTTCCAGTCGATCGACTAGGAAGGCAGTCGATCGACTGAACTTCCAGTCGGTCGACTGAAATCCAGCACCCGGCTCGATTTCTCGTTCTTTTCACGTCCGCCAGTTTATCGAGCCTCGTCCGTTGCGCTTCCTTGATTGTCCGTCCATTCCCGAGTCGAGTAAAAATGATCCCAAACGAGCGCGGTCCCCGCTTGGACGTCCTACGGCCAAGAGAAAAACGAAATAGTGAAAAACTACGAAAACTAATAATAAAACGTACAAAAATACGAAAACCTAGAAATAACAAAAAACGGCCAACTCGACTTCTAAAATACCTAAAAGCAAGCAAAGCACACGCAACGTGATACAATAACGGTAAGAAAAATATGTACAAAAATGTGCAAATCAACGACCTCTTATGATTTTATTAGTTGGGCGTAACATGTTAGTTCGGTCATGGGCTTTATAAATATTAGTCCCGAATGGGCTAATATGGATGGTATTATGGGGTTCCGGTGGATCGCATTGAAAGAATCATAGGCTCAGGCCTATACTGGTAATTTAAGCGAGAGATTCATTACTTAAGGGAACTTAGCATATAGAAGAAATCCTAATTCTAAGTCGGTCACGGTATTTATGGGATTGTGGTGGGAGAAGGAAACCCTAACTTGGGAAGCACTTTTCTTGTCTCTATAAAAGGGGTGCACGCCTCTCTTTATTTTTAAGTTGATTTAATTCTACGTTTGACCTCTCGAAATATCTCTCACACTCGCTAACTTAAGTATCAGAGGACCTTCGCCGGGGCCGTCCACTGCCTTGGTTGTGGGTGTTGTTTTGCAGGATCGATTAGGTCGCCATGAGGCTTTTTGGAGATCAACCAGGTCGCTGTGACGTAATTGGAAGTTTTTCAGGTCGCTGATCTCGGATTAGATGTTAGTACCCCCTATTCTTGGTAACCAATCTTTTTGGTTTTATCAAGTGGTTCCGTCTGTGGGAAAGAGGGACATCGAGTCCTTGAGCAAAAGATGTGAGAAATTTCACAAGCGTAGTATGAAAGAGCGAAGCATATAACCAAAGGTCTTGGATTTCAGTCTTGGATCGAACGAGCTGAAAAAGAAGAGCAAGATGGCAGAAATCAGTAAAGCAGAGCAAACGAAAGACAAACTGACACCTCCCCAGGGAGAGCCAGTGATTCAGAATTTAGGTAGCACACCGCCACCCTCGCTAAAACAGCAAAACGAAAAGGAACCTGAAGGAGATTCACATGCAAAGACGTCGGGGGTTATTGCGCAAGAGACGGTCCATATAGGGATCAACGAGTGGAAAGATTTACCCAAAAATAAGCCTTGTCAAATCAATAAGGGGTTCTTAGAAGTTCTTATGGATTTTGAACCCCCAGAAAAACTGGAAGAACTGAGCAAGTACCTAGCAGGCGAGCTGGGTACTCTGAAGGAGAAGGCTGACGAGTCGAATGGTGGACAGGGAGAAAAATCGGTAACAAAAAAGACAAAACAAAGATGAGGGTCTCTGTCTCGGAGATCGTTTAGCGGAAGGAAAAGTGGGGGTAAGCAGAAATAGGGAGATTCTTCCAGCTCTACCTCGTCCTCAGAATCTCACACCCACAAGTATAAGTACAAGAAAACAAAGAAGTTGAAAATAGGACGTAAGCACTATAAACATCGAGGTCGGCAGCATAACAAGCATAATAGTGAGAGTGGATCGCAAACCTCAAGCACAGATTGTGAATCCCAGGATAAAACACGTAAAAGTCAAGGCAGGTACCATGAGGAGAATGATGAGAATGAGGTCGGTCCATAAAATAAAGCATTTAGAGATATGCAAGAGGCCTTGTTAGCCTTGCAGAGGAGGATGGAAGGAGAAAAGATTGACGAAGATAAGGGGCATCCAATTTCAGATGATATATTGTGAGTTGTGATGCCCAAGGGATATAAAATGTTGGAGTTCCAATATCGTGGGGTGACGGATCAAGTAGAACATTTGCAACTCTTTGAGAATGAGAGGATGTTACACGGATATACGGATGTTGTGGCATTCCGGGCCTTTGTGTCTACTTTTAGGAGGAATCGCCCAAAGTTGGTTCTATCAATTGGCGAAAGGAAATTACCAGCTTTCAGGTGCTACGAGCGGCTTTTCTGAAATAATTTTCCAGCGTGAGGCAGAATGCAAAGACTGCACAATCACTTTTTACTATGGTGCAGTGAACTGATGAATCCTTGAAGCAATATGTCAACAGGTTCACCAATGCCACGCTGGAGGTACCCATCACTACGGATGAAATGAAAGCAGGGGCTTTACATCAAGGATTGAGGAGGGAAGACTTACGCAAGTCTTTGGTCAAAAAAGTGGCGCGAACGTACTATGAAGTCTTGGAAAGGTGCAACAAATATATACAAGTGGAAGAAGCTGAGGAGGAACACCGTGTGCGATTTGGCGGGGAGGTCGCGGAGACTGTAGGTAGTATTTCGAGAAGAGAAGTCAGAAGAGAGCCTAGAAAGGTAGTGCGCGGGCTCCTAACCCTGAGTACCGTGGTGAGGGAAAATCCTGAAGTAGATATACGAAACTGGAGGAACGAGGATTTTACACCCTCAATCTATCATGGAGCAACTGATACCTAATGACATAAAATGGCTGGAGTCTCGCACACAGCTTTTTACCAATCCCAAGTCAGATTTCTTTTATTTGTTTCATAATAACTAAGGCCATTCCACGGAAAGGTGCAGGCATCTTAGAGAAGAGATGGAGAGGCTCATAAAACATGGGCATTTAAAAGAAGTTATTTACAAAGATAGAGAACCGAAAGAACCAAGGCATCCCTTGCACCCGCCACCGCCGAGAGACCCGCCTCAGGATCAGGTCGAAAGGAAGCCGCAACAAGGAAATCAGGGACATAATGTCCCAAGAAGAAACAAAGGGAGGATAAGTATGATTTTAAGCGGACCGACGGATGGTGATACCAATAGCGCACGAAAGAAACATGCTAAGTCAGCTCGCCCAGGAACGTGGGAGGTTGCCAGTGTAAGTCGACGACCACAGACGATAGGACTAATCATCTCTTTGGTCCCAATGAACGATGCGGGTTGCAGGAAGACCATAACAACGCATTAGTGATTGAAGCTGAGATAGCAGGATATGAGGTCGGGAGGATTTTTGTAGACAATGGGAGCTCAGTCAACATAATATATACAAATTGCCTTGAACAAATGAAGTTGGAAACAAGGGTGCGACCTGTGAATACTCCCATATATGCATTTAATGGAGCACAAGTGATTTTTGGGGGAGAGTTGACACTAACAGTGGTGTTAGGGAGAGATGAATTGCAGGAAAAGAAGAATTCGAAGTTTTTTATAGTACGTGGGAGGTTTGTGTTAGAAGAGTTTTAGTGGTGTTGAAAGTATCAACGAGTTCTTGACTTGGTATTATCGGAATTCGATTCAATTGAGGATTCAAGGTGTTTCAAGCTTGAAATTAAAGGAAAATGAAAATTAAGCAATTAAACTAGCTAAAATACACTAGGAAATGAAATTGCAAGTTGGTCGGATGCCTCGGTCGTGTGCCTTAATAGAAAATGCAAGCAAAAATGAAAATTAAGCAAAAACAAGCAATGTTTCATCAAGTACAACTAGACTAGCCTAGAGTACAACCATGCTTGCATGAACATAAGATCTAGAAATGCAGATTTTCGAAAATTGGAAGCAAATATAGATAAATAAATGAAAATGGATGGGAAATTTTGAAACTTTATGGAAGACAACAATGAACAAAGATAGATCTAGGAATTAGCATGAAACAAAGCAAAAAACTTTAATTCAAAATAAAGCATGTGAAAAACTCAAAATCAAGACAATCCAAGACCCGATCTATGATTTAGACATGTCACTCATCTAGATTCCATAGCCAATTCTTAAGATCTAACATGAATTCAAGGTTCTAAGACAAAAAGCATGAAAATGCATGAAACATATGAAATTGCGTGAAATTAAATGATCTAGGCCTCGATCTATGATCTAGATGTGTCACTCAACTAGATTCCATAGATGATTCACAAGATCAAGCACAAATTCTAATACCTAAGGCAAAAAATATAAAACAAATGAAGAACAAAGCATAAAATTGAAAAAAACTTACTAAAATTAAAGAGAGAATCAAAAAGCTTGATTGAAATTGTAAGGAATTAAAACTCCAAGGGAGTACTTGAATCCTTCTTGAGCTTACAATCCCAAGGCAAAAAGCTTGAAAATTTAGTCTAAGAGTTAGAGAGAATAAATCCCAAACCAAGCTTGGATTGGGAGGAGGTCTTTTTTTTTCCTAATGAAAGGAGTATATCTATTTATACAAGCTAATTAGGGGCAAATTGGTCAATTATCACTTGTAAGCTTGGATTTCC
>BMAC01001505.1:86956-107977 GCA_014905375.1 Phtheirospermum japonicum
CAGCTCTTGGCCAGCGTCGGCAGCTGCACGCAGGAGCGCTCGGTTTGATTTTTGGGCCTCGATGCCTTCACCTATAAAATGGGAATTTAAACCATAAAGATCATGATTTACCACAAACCTCAAGTTAATCGGACCATTTAACCAAATTAAATATAAAATTAACAAGAAACACGAAAAATAACAAAATGAGAAAATAAACGAAAAACCTAACGAAACTCGATTAAAAACTACTATAATCAACATAAAATCCTAACTAAAAACACGAGAAAAACACCACAATTACATGCAAAATAGTTGGCATATAACGCAATATTAGGCCGACCTGCCCTTAATGCATTCCAGGCAGTAACGTCAACATATCACATGAGTATCAAATATACAGTAGGAGATAAAGTGGGGGAAGTTATTTCTGAACAGCAGGTCGCAAGGTCGTGTTACCAGATGACAGTCAAAAAGGGGTTAAGAGAGAACAAGCGAGAAAGAGGTGAAGAGGTACCAGAAGGTATACTTAGTGCAAAAAAGGTGAAAGAACAAGAGAATTCTGTTCGGCCACACGAGGAGTTGATGGAAATTTCGTTAGAAGAAGGTCGCCCGGAGTACACTACAAAAATTGGAACCTTGATGACAGAAACATTGAGAGAGGAGCTAATAAAATTATTGAGGGAATTTTGGAACATTTTTGCTTTTGGGGATGGAGAACTGACAGGAATATCTCTGGAGGTCGCGCAACATCATCTGAATGCAGATCCGGAGGCAAGTTCGGTCAAACAAAAGAGAAGGCATTTTGGGCCTGAACTGGACAAGATAATTGAGGAGGAGGTGCAGAAATTGTTGAAAGAGGGCCACATTCGGGAAATTCATCCAGAATACCTATCTAACGTTGTGATGGTGCCGAAGCCAGGGCAGAAATGAAGGATGTGTGTAGATTTGCGCAACTTGAATAAAGCCTGTCCAAAGGATCATTATCCTCTGCCGCGAATTGATCAGTTAGTGGATTCAACCTCAGGGTGCGAGCTACTGAGTATGATGGACGCTTCATAAGGGTATCACCAAATACCTCCTGCAAAGGAGGATCAACCCAAGGTGAGCTTTGTTACTTCAACAGGAACATACTGTTTTGTGTCCATGCCCTTTGGTTTGAAAAATGCAGGGGCGACCTATCAGAGATTGGTGGACAGAATGTTCAAAGACCTTTTGGGATCCACTATGGAGGTTTACGCCAATGATATGCTGGTGAAGAGAAAGAAAGCAAAATCCCATGAAGAGGACTTGAGGAAAACATTTCTTATACTAAGATAGTATGGATGAAGCTCAATCCAAAGAAGTGTGCGTTCGGTGTGCGATCTGGGAATTCTTGGGATATATGGTGACGGAGAGAGGTATTGAGGTTAACCCGGAGAAGGTGCGGGCTGTTTTGGAGATGCTGCATCCTCGAACGGTGCGCGACGTAAAGGTACTCATAGGTCGAATTGAAGGTCTCAATCATTTCATTTCCAGGTCGGCAGATAAGGATGTCCCCTTCTTCAGAGCACTCAGAAAAGGGTCTAAGTTCGAATGGGCCAAAGAAGCGGTAGATGCATTTGATAAGCTGAAAGAATACTTAGCCGAGATACCACTATTGACTAAGCCAATGCCGAGGGAAGACCTGATCTTGTATATATCGGTCGGAGAGGTCGCAGTGAGTTCGGTGCTCATCAGAGAGGATGCGGGTACCAAGAAACTTATTTATTATATTAGCAGAATGCTGCGAGGTGCTGAGTTGAACTATTCCGAGCTGGACAAGGGATGTTTTGCGCTAATTTGTACAACAAGGAAGTTGCGGTCATACTTTTTGAGCCACAAGGCGAAGGTACGTACTATTCTAGCTCTCAAAAAGGTTTTGGGTAATCCATACGTGTCTGGGAGACTAGTTAAGCGGGCGGTGGAGCTGAGTGAATACGACGTGGTATACGAATCGAGAGCGGCCATCAAAGCTCAAGTGTTGGCGGATTTCTTACAGGAAATGGTGCGCCCAGCCGAACCAGGTGATGAAACAAAGGCATGGGTATTGCATATTGATGGGTCGACTATGGTGTCAAAGCAGGGCTGGGGATTATGTTAACCATCCCGTAAGGGGGAAATTTGGAATTTGCGATAAAGTTGGGATACAGGGCATCTAACAATGAAGTTGAGTATGAAGCGGTATTACAAGGTATGAAAATGGCGAGCGGTCTGGGAGCAAGGAAGGTATGGGCATACATGGATTCTCAATTGGTAGCTCCTCAGTTCGATGGATCTTTCGAAGCAAAAAAAGAACGCATGGCGGTGTATTTAAAGAAACTGTGAGAAGAGGTTGCACGCTTTGAGGAATTTAAATTGGAGCACTTGCCACGGGCCGATAATACTCGGGCTGATCAGCTCGCTCGGATAGAAGGGGCATTGGGGACTTGTGATACTCAAAAGATTACGCTAATGGAGTTGAGCCACATTAGCGTGGAAAAAGGGAAGGAAATAATGGAGCTTGAAGTAAAAGACGATTGGCATACGCCTATCTGGGACGTTCTTATTAAGGCAAAGGAAGGTGAAGTAAGGTTGACGATAAATGAAGATAAGATAGCGGCTCGTTTTTGTGTTATAAATGAGGAACTGTACAAGAGGTCGCGTTTTGGACCTCTTTTGAAATACTTGTCCAAGGAGCAGGGATTGGAAGTTTTAAAGAAGATACATGAGGGGTATTTTGGTGAACATGCAAAGAGCAAGGCACTGGTCGGTGTAATGTTGCGGGCTGGTTTCTTTTTGACAGGAATGAAAGGTATGGCTGGCGACCTGGTTAGAACATGTAAGAAGTGTCATATGCATGCTCCGGTTATCCATAGGCCTGTTGAAAATATGATGGTTATGAGCTCGCCTTGCCCTTTTACGCAATGGGGAATCGATATTGTAGGACCTTTTCCAAAAACACCGGGAAATAAACAACACCTCATGGTGGCAGTCGATTATTTTACAAAGTAGGTGGAGGCCGAAGTGGTTACGGGCATAAGCGAGCAGGACATGATAGACTTTATTTTTAATAACATTTTTTGCAGGTTTGGTGTCCCACGAGTGTTGGTGTCGGATAACGGAACCCAATTCAACGGGCAGAAAATCCAGGATTGGTGTAAGGAGATGGGGATGAAGCAACGATTTGCTTCTGTGGCACACCCCCAAACTAATGGGCAACTTGAGTTTACTAACTGTATTATTGTGCAGGGTATTAAGCTACGGCTAGAAAAAGCAGGAGGGCTTTGGGAAGAAGAGCTCG
This sequence comes from Phtheirospermum japonicum, assembly GCA_014905375.1. Lineage (NCBI taxonomy): Eukaryota > Viridiplantae > Streptophyta > Magnoliopsida > Lamiales > Orobanchaceae > Phtheirospermum > Phtheirospermum japonicum. The sequence goes on from BMAC01001505.1 coordinate 90,237, forward strand.
CGTCGGTCCTATGGGATTATCGTACAACTCCCCGAACTTCTACAGGGGAGTCGCCGTTTAGCTTGGTATATGGGATGGAAGCTGTCATTCCAGCTGAGATAGTAGGGGGATCGCAGCGCTTATCGACGTTTAATTTGGAAGAAAATGAAAGGCTAGCAAGAGGAGAAATTGAAACGATCGATGAAGTACGAGAGAAGGCTGCGGCCCGGGTAGAACATTACAAACAAAATAACCAGGTTGTCTTTAACAAACTTATAAACATCAGTGTTTTTAGGTCGGTGATTTAGTACGGAGGCGGGTTGATGCATTACGTAAGACTAGGAAGCTCGATCCAAATTGGGTTGGGCTGTTTAAAGTGATCAAAGTGTTGCGTGGAGGATCATACGTACTTGAGAATGCCGAGGGGAAAGCTCTGCCTAGGAGCTGGAATGTTTGTCATCTAAAAAAGTATTACGCTTAGATAGCGGGTTATTTTATGTTTTACCCTCTGGGGCGGATGTCGGTCTCATTACCCTTCGGGGCGGGTTGTTTGTGTTTTACCCTCCGGGGCGTATGTTGTTTCATTACTCTTCGGGGCGGATGTTTCATTACCCTTCGGGGCGGGCTGTTTTATGTTTCACCCTTCGGGGGGGATGTTTCATTACCCTTCGGGGCGGGCTGTTTTACGTTTTACCCTCCGGGGCGGATGTTATTTCATTACCCTTCGGGGTGGATAGCTTTTTTTGCAATATTTAATAAATAATGGAAACTTGGTGAATATCTCATGACTTTTTCATGGTTTTTTACGAATGGTTGGGTAATGTGACTTTAAGTATGCTTGATTTACATATTTAAGGTCGCCTCCGGGAAGGATATGTTTGACTTACATATATTTCTTGGATTGTTGTGTTTTTGTGTTATTCATTGTATGCTTTTGTGTTCAATTATGCGAGCTAACATATTTTACCTATATGTGCGAGTTCGTTTCAGCTCCTTTACGAATGGCTCATGGTTTGATGGTTTTTGGTATATTGAACTCATGGTTTTATTTATGGAGGTTTGAAGTATGGTTGTGCTTTACTTGAAATTTTGGAGGGCCTTGGTTATGAATGTATGTGATTCGCGTGGTCTATGCGACCTATATTACTTTATGGTTTCACTAATGGTGGTTTGAGTTGCAGGTTTATACATATAATAAGTATAAGGACAGAATTGTTCATATAATTATGCGGAAATGTTCATAAGTGGGGTGAACAGATTACAAGTCTTTGAATTACGAAAGGCTATCAAGTCGTTCTTGGCCCGGTTGCGGATACAAAATCATCTAGAGGTGCATCTAACTCGGCAACCAATTTGGTGGATAGCACGGCTCGGCTTTGACATGACAGCCACCACTTTGCATCCGTTGGCTGGCTCATGTCGCCCTTCCAAAAGCTGAAAGGGGGGAGCATGTCGATGACCACTGGCACGTTAGGGTTGTATGTGACATTCATAGCTGCGAGCTGGTCCTTAATTATCCCCGCAGCCTTAGAGACCCATTCCCTGCTACCTACGGCCATCTTACCGAAGTACAACGTCGGCTTCTTGTAGGACTTCAATAGCTCCTCCCGGTATGCATTCATGAATTTTTGGCCTACCTTGCTTATCAGGAAGGTCCGCCGACCTTCAGCAATACCTTGCTCGTGAGCTACCCGGTTTTGCTCCTCTTTGACTTGCACAACCTCCACGAGCTTCTGAACTTATACTTTAAGTTCATTGACCTGGCGAGCTTTTTCCAGCTGATCCTTGACTTCATTTGCCAGACGAGCTGTTTCATCCTTTAGGCTAGCCACCTGGCTCTTCAGAATGTGTATTTCCTCCTCATGAGCCTTCAACAAGTGGTTAGCCCCATCTAGCTCTCCTTGGGTCAAGGATAGTTTTTGGGTCTTCTGTTCTGATTGGGCCGTCAGCTCGTCACATGTTTTTAGAAGGTCTCTCTAAGTGGATCGATCCAGTAGCTGGTCGGATAATGTGGAGAGCAAGGGACCCAGCTGTATTAAAAAATACAATAAGTGTTTGCAGATGTTATGTTAGTAAGAGGGGGGGTTTTGAAGTGATAAGTTACCTAGTTGGTTATGCGCTCGCCGAGAAGGGCCTTGATCTCCTCCGCATTATCATATAGCGCCAATCCTTTCCCTAGACCTGGAGAACTGGAAGTAGAAGCGCCGTGAGTTTTACGGAGACGACGGCGTTTTGGATCAGAAGGAGAGCTCAGGCTCTTAGTAGAGTGGATAGCAGGTGGTTTGACTGATCGTTTCCCTTTGGATGATTTCCTGACCAGCTGCACGTCTTCCAGGTCGCCCGCAATCTATGGGTCAGCTTCCACCCCAAACGCTTGATTCAACACCTCATCCACGTTGATAATCGGAGTTGGAGGTGCTGATATGACAGCGGGCTATGGATCAGTTTGTGCAGTGATCTCCTTGGAGCTCGATGAGACACAGGTGCTGACGAATGCATCTGCAATAACTAGGCAGTGAGTTAGCATTAATTTGTGGCTGTTGCGGATAGTGGTGTGAAGTGTCATAACTTAGGAGATCTACCAAACTCTGATATGGTCAATGCAAGATCTGGGTCGATAGGACGAGAGTCGATGCCCACGAATTTGAAAATTTTGGAACGGCTAGTGAGTCACATCACGTTAAATGGGCACTTACTCCATTCTGCGAGCTGGTCAGATTTTCTTTTGTACAAAATGAGAAAATGTTTGGAACTGGGAGGATCAGTTTATTTCGGGGTGTGGTATTGTAGCTCGCTTACGAAGGTCCATCTCTCAGTATTGTGAATGAAGAAGAAGTCTATCCGCCATTCAAGTACTTTGGATAAAGGGTTTACTAAGAACCGGGATTTGCCGGCGCGAGCAGAAAGATAAAATGAATTCTTTTGATATTTTATTTCAAAACAGAAGTGGAAAAACCTGGGCCAGGCTGAGTATAATAATATTTACACAAAATAATATACCCCGCCATAAATTTCATAGAATTGGGGGACCATTGCAGAAGGGGGATTTTAAATACACGAGCTGTGTCGATATAAAATTGGTGAGGTGGGAATCTAAATCCCGATCTAAGCAGCTCGTCAAAAAGTGTAATGTGATTTGGGGGAGGTTTCATGGGGTCTGATTGCTGGATGTTGGGTAAAACCATTTTGGCCATCTCTGGGAGGTTGAGTGCCTTTTGGAACTCTTCAAGTTTTTCTGGGTTAGGTAGTATCCAGTAGTTATGTTTAATTACCCTGGTTGTTTGGGGTAATGGGAGCAGGTCGGTAGCGTCTGAGGAAGGTACCACAATCACCGAATTTTCTAGGAAGTGTTTGCAGTGTGATGTGGATGGATTGCTGGGTTTAGCTAGGGGATGCCCTCAGGTATATTTTCAATAGTTAAAGGGGCAGGAGAGGGGTCTTCCGGTATGTTCTCTAATATGGCTTGGGCGTCGGTGTAAGCCCTATTTGGGCTTCTAGTTCCGACCAACTGACGTCACCTTCCGGTTCGTCATGAAGGCCGGGGGGAGGAGAAGAAGGTTGGTTTTATCTTCTTTTAAAAATATAAGGGTTTTCGGTGGGATTGGAGTCGGGAGAAAGGTCTGGATTCTGAGAATCAAGATTGGACGATGCTAATTTCGCCATTAATTGAAAATCACAAGGAGAAAGCAGCAGGAAAATATAACCATACTCAGCAGATGCAATAAATACATGATTTTTTACTTAAAATTAATTATTGAAGAAGAAAGATCTAGAGGACTTAATCATTTTCGTTGGTGTCGAGGATGGGCGCTGCGTTGTTGCTGATTTCTGTAGATTGGAGGAACTGCGAGCTTTTTTACAGAGCAAAAATGGCGATTGTATTTGTATTTTTGGTGAAAGTGAAGAGTAGGTGGGAATGGAAGGGTTTCGTGTATGTTGGGCGACGTGAAAAGTTGATGGGACGGATTGGAGCGGGAAGTTGGTAGGGTTTTTTAGAAATGTTTTGGGCCTTTCGTTTTGGGCCCACAACGTTTAATATATTATGAGATTGTGGGGAGGTGACACGTGTCCGACACACTGTCAGGCTGCATTTAATGAATCTTTAAAGAGACGTGATGGGTAAAGAGAAGCGTGTTCTGACTTTTTGAGGGCCTATGATTACATTTTGCTTGGACTATTGTGCCCGAGTACGACTACAGGTCGCGGATGGAGGGTTTTATAGTTTTAGGTCAATGGGTGCAACAGACGAAATCTGGGGACTTATAATCGGCCTCTTCTTCTGGGAGGAGCAGTCTTCCTGGAGGATGAGCGGGTTCAGCGAGCTGACCTTTTGGAGGTCGCGGTTTTATGGGCTTTATTTGGATGATCCTTACTATGGCTCGGTATTCCGAGCAGGGTTATCCTAGATTATGGTATGGTAAGCTGGCAGGGTAATTTATTTATGATTTATGTTTTTTATTGTGGTTTCTAGTGATTGTGTTCTTTAACCTTTTTTACATATTCTACCTGATTTTGTACCTTAATCAGCTAGAATATGGGGGACTAGCTGATACGACACTAAATATTCATGCCGGTATTTATGGAAAGCGACCTCATTTCTTGGAAGGAGCATTTGTTATGAGAGTTGGGCGAGCTGGTTTGTAGAGTAGCGATCTGGAGTATGAGGATGAGTTCTCATATAGGGTCGTGACCTCTTATGATTTTATTAGTTGGGCGTTAACTGTTAGCTCGGTCATGGGTTTTATAAATATTAGGCCCGAAATGGGCTAATATGGATGGTATTATGGGGTCCCAGCGGATCGCATTGAAAGAATCATAGGCCCAGGCCTATTCTGGTAATTTAAGCGAGAGATTCATTACTTAAGGGAACGTAGCATATAGGAGAAATCCTAATTATAAGTCGATCACAATATTTATGGAATTGTGGTGGGAGAAGGAAACCCTAGTTTGGGAAGCACTTCTGTTGTCTCTATAAAAGGGGTACACGCCTCTCTTTATTTTTAGTTGATTTAATCCTACGTTTGAGCTCTCGAAATATCTCTCGCACTCGCTAACTTAAACATCGGAGGACCTTCGTTGGGGACGTCCACCGCCTTGGCTAAGGGTGTTGTTTTGCAGGGCCGGTTAGGTCGCCAGGAGGCTTTTTGGAGATCAACCAGGTCGCTGTGACATAATTGGAAGCTTTAGGTCGCTAATCTCAGATTAGAGGTTAGTACCCCCTATTCATGGTAACCAATCTTTTTGGTTTTATCAGTAACTATTTTCTTCTCATTCAGTGTTCAATAGATGTACCTTCTTATGTTTATTGTATATGTTGGAAAATGTTGAACCTACATTGAATCCATTGTAATAATTATATTCATTCATAGAACGTACATGATTATTGAAGAATGAACAAAATAGGTTCAAAACGGGAGTGTGGAGTTGGTTTGTTTGTTTATTTTCGTAATCATCCCATAAATTACCTATTAGTAGTAATAAATACTGATACAGACCTAAATGTCCATGTGTGATATTATTTGATATATGTGGGTATTTGTGGTAAGCGACCTCATTTCCTGGAAGGAGCATTTCTTCTGGGAGGTTAGCGAGCTGGTTTGTAGAGTAGCGACCTGGAGTATAAGATTGAGTTCTCATATAGGGTCGCGACCTCTCATGTTTTGTGTTGGGTGCTTGAGCTCGGTTATGGGTTTTATGAATATCGAGCTCATGGGCTTAATATAGATGGTTTATGGGGTCTTGGCGGACTGTATGGAAGGAATAACAGGCCCAGGCCAATTATGGTAAGAGATCTATTATTTATGGGAACTTAGCATACACGAGAAATCCTATTTCTGAAGTCGGTTATTGTGTCTTGGTATTTGTGGAATTGTGATGGGAGAAGGAAACCCTGGCTTGGGGAACACTTCTGTTGTCTCTATAAAAGGGGTGCATACCTGTCATTATTTTTAACTTGCTTTTATCATATTTTTGCTCTAAGAACTACCACTTGCTTTTGACTTAAGCATCGGAGGACCTTCGCGGGTCATACATCCGACCCGCTTGAAGGTGCTGTTTTGCAGGACCGGCTAGGTCGCTAGAAATATCATTCAGAGGCTTTGGAGATCGCTGTGACGTATTTGAAAGCTGTTTCAGGTCGCTGATCTCAAATTGGAGGTTAGTACCCCATAGTCTTGGTAACCAATCTTTTTGGTTTTATCAAGTACTATTAATTAACCTTTAACATTATTAAAAATAAACTAACAAAAACAAAATTTCTTTTGTCCTGCCCATTCTACTTCACAAGAATCAAGAACTTATCCAGAGCACAACAAGAGGAACCAACCCCAACTGGTAAAATGATAACCTAGTATTACAATCCTATATATAGATACATACAAATAATATATGTATTATACCAAAGATTTTAAGATCACACAAACCAATCTATGAGGTCGAAACAGTTACAAGTATCGATAAACTAATTTTTTAGCTAGCTACGAACTTTGAAAGCATTACTGGGGGTGAGAAAAATAAGAAGAATGAAGCTAGTTTGAAATTTCCAAAAAGAGAAAAAAGAAATGAGCAGAAAAGAAGCCTCATTCACTGCCTGCATTTTCCATAGTTTCTATCGTATTTTAATATATTTATGCCTTTTCCCTACTCGAGATTTAGAAGTCAGATTTCATGAGCCTCGTTCTAGGTTTTATTGTGATGTCATCATACGGAGTTTGCTGTTCTACATGGATGTAGTCTCTTGTTTTAAGAACCTGAAATGTTTTTCAGGCCAAATTCATCAAGCCATTTCATGAAAATAGATACATAATAATAATAATAATAATAATAATAATAATAATAATAAGCCATTTCATGAAAATAGATACATAATAATAATAATAATAATAATAATAATAATAATAATAATAATAATAATAATAATAATAAATGGCCATTTAAAGGAAAACATAATTCATCATGTCTAACCGAACATTGTAAAGAAAAAAACATAGGAACATTATTGAGGTTTTAATAAAATATCATGGAGAAAAGAGTTTGAACGTACCAATGTTTCAAAAAACATTCTCGAAGCTTCCTTGCGAGATTTACCGGTTAAAAGGTTGTCCATGGAAAAGGGGTTTCTTTCTGTACTCTTCTTCCTCTTTGGCAAATGCACCTTGTAGATATTTGAAAACAGCCCTACAAGTTGTAAATGAAATTAGGGTTAGCCCTTAACCCTGTTTTCAATTTAACAATCGGCAAATCAACCTTGGCTGCATTTTTAGCAGAAACGGAGACAATCTTATTAAGAGATGTCAAGAGGAAAAACTATTACAATATAAAAAGGCATAGTTAACTCGAGAATATTACCTTGTACGCAAAGACCATTAACAATTTGGTTCCCATAGTTTCGAGCATCACAGCACGGCAACCATACCGCTTCTGGAAAAACACATCTCTGGGAAATCTAGGAAGTTTTACTGTCCGATATGCAACTTTGTCGATAAATGTCTTTGGAACGTGGAGCTTGCCAAGATCAATTGATAAGTCTGCCCGGTATGTTTCCCATGGCATGAAACAGTTTCACGACCATTCTATGTCGTCCTCTCTGATAATTTTGGGCTTCGAAATCCCCCAATAGCTCGAAACCACAACGTCACCTTTCTCCACCTTTTCCACCGCCATGCTGCTGCTTTTGCCATCCGTCTCTGCCACCGCCGAGGTCGCAGACTTCTACGCCACCGTGCTCATCTCTTGCCTCCAGCCGCTCAATGCCATCCTTAACCCATGCGCCTGCATTCCGGCCTCCGCAACCGTTATATCAAACGGCGACACCACAAGTATCCGTGCCGCAATGGATGATGACACGTAGCGGCTGCAGTTACCGCCAGCGATTACGCGCTTCATCACTGTTGGGGAAAAAGTCAATTTAAAAAATAAAATAAAAGGAAATCATATCCATTCCTATAACTTTTAAGCATACAGAATAATAAACTGTGAACATTCAATTTAATTCAAACACATACTGCTCCACCAACAAACCCAAACACATCAAATTAATAATAATAAAATAAATACCATAGCGGATAAATTCAAATAGAAAAAGTAAATCCGATAGACAATAAGTCTGGAAAACAAATGGGGTTTAATTAGTGTTCAAACGGTGTTTTTCGAATAAAATGAATACACGTCTATGATACTTCAATGAACTCAAATCATATTTCGCCAATACAAAATCCTCAAGGAATCAAACTGCAGAATCTTCAATGAACCAAATCCATAGCCTTTTTTTTTTCTACAGAGGAAGAAATGAAAAAGAAGCAACGGCCGGTGAGAGAAAGTCAATAACAACGAACCAATTTTTTTAGATCTTGAAACCGGTAGGATTTTAATTATTAACATAAACTCCAAAAAAAAAAAGAAAAAAAAGAACGGAGGGAGTAACAATCAACAGCACAAACTAAACGTATGATGGAAAGTTTGACCCACTTTTTTCAAAATTAATAAATAAATAAATAAATAAAATATCAAAGCAAATGAAGATATTAGGCATATGGTACATTGGACATACGTTAGAGACTCTACATGGATAAAACTTAGGCTTTCTCTTATTCCCCTATTTAAGTAGTTGAGATCTCTTCTTTAGAGCAAGCAATGTATGCACACAGTAAAAAGATCAATCAGAAAAAAAAAAAACATTTACACAGGTTAGATACAAAGATTGGCAAGACAAAGATTTGGATTTGAAAGAAAAACTTGAGGAAATAATTCATACGACTCTAGATAATATGATTTGAAATCCACCACAATTACTTTAAAAATAGCTCAAAATTTTGAAATCCATTTAAGCAAGTCAAATGGATTTGTTATTAAGGATTTGAAATAATTAGCTTTAAATCCTTCAATCCAAACAAAACCTAAGATTAACCTTTTGTCATGAACTTATGAGCTCAGAGAAGGTATCGGTATCAACAGTCAAGTGACTTAACAGTGCTAAAATATTAGATGCATGAATGAATCCAGCGAGCAAACTAAATTTGACCTCAAAAAAACATTTTTGAAAAAATGAGAAGCATTTGCATAACTACAGATACAAACTCTCAACTAAAGTCAACAAAAAATCCAACATTATCCTCAAACACCGTAAAGTTCGTATTTTTATGCGTCAATTACAAAAACACACAAACATATATACCTGCTCAATGTCACGGTTGTCTTATTAATAGAAATACACCTCCATTGCGCAAAAAGAGTTTACATACCAATCACGAATTTAAAATGAAACAATAAAATATTATTCAAAAGAAGAAGCAAATCATAAGATCATATTTGTTGTCCCAGATGACCTCCTTGGCTTTGCCGTCCGGAAAATCGTCTATCACTATGACTTGACCCGCATAAAATATGGTCATCTACCTGGTTTCCTTCTCGGATCTCGTATGACTGCAACACACACAAATATTTCTCAGCAAATTACATAGAATAATAATTATTATTAATATTATTATTTAAAAACACACAAACATACACACACAATATGATTACCCGACACAAAATAATAATTAATATTCCTCGCTTCAATTTGGCATCATGTATACGATTTCTAATCTAATACATCTATTAGGAGGATTTATTGCAGATAACACTGATCATCTCAATAGTTCATACAAATTCAACAGAAACACTCAAATGAACAAATCAACAAAGAATACATATGACAGGGCAATACTGTAAATTCTGTAGGTAAAGGGAACGCTATGAAAAAGAGGGTCTGATAAATCGTACACATTGAAGGTGTCGGATACGGTGTCATTTGTGGACCTAAAATCTAATTCGATGTCGAACACACCGCTGAGGGAGCCGCCGCCGCTGCTACTCTCCTCGGAAGATCTAGTGGCGGCGTACGAATTCCATTAGATCCGACAACCATTGAATCAGTTAGTTGATTTTTTTTTAAATACAACAAACTTAATTCAAACCTATCAAACCTGTAAATTGATTCTGGAAACTTTGACCACGATCTACTGATCTGAAAAGGAGACCGGTTTCTTCTAAAAAGAAAATATATAGATTGACGAAAGAGGAGACCGATCTGAATAGGATTATTTGTGAAATTATTTCTTATAAAATCGAATGAAAAATAGGATAGAATAAAAACCCTAGTTTGCCCGATTGCAGCTCTTTTTTTCTTTTTTTTTTTCAGATCGTGAAACTGGTAGACGGGTGTTAAGGCTAGGAAATGAACAGAAACCCTAGTTTTCTAAGCCTAGAGTTAAATGAAAATAAGTTGTTATTTATACCCCCTAAAAATTTTGGCCCCGTCCCAAAATAGACCGCATTGAATCACAACTCGACATGTCAGCTTTGGAGACACCTCATTGGTCCACTTATTCCCCAAAATGCTCTCCACTTGACAAATCAGCACTAATAGTTAACACATTTAACATCAGTGGTGGATCTGATTTCTAACTCAAAAAATACTAACAAATATGGGGGACTAGTTAATGTGGCGTCAAATATCAAGTTGGCCATGTAGGATGCAAAAGCTAGAGAACAAGTCGGTAAAATAGGATAATGAGGTTCTCATGAAATTTATTTATCAAGAACAAATCGCATGGGTTCTCCAAGGTTCAACTAGTTAAAAAAAGGTTGCTTAAATGAGGTCGCGTATAACAGGGTAAGTAAAACAGGATGCATGGAGGAAGGGTTCAGCCTTAACGGGTCAATAATAAGACAAATATGGTTAAAAAAAACTCTAAATCCCAGAGTATATGGTTATGGGGCCCCGACAGGTCAATAACATGGTAGAAGGTTTCAGATTGATATGGAAATATGGTTATTATATGGTAATTTAATAGAGCGAGAATCATAATATGAGATAGTTTTTTAATTATGAAGATTGAGTTTGATTTGGAAATCGAAACCCTAGTTTGTGGCGTACTCTCTAATATATATATAAAGTAGATTCACACCTCGTTTATTTTCTAAGTTGAATTATTCTTACTGTCATAAAAACTCTTATTTTATCAAATTTATAAAGTTATTGACTTAGGCATCATGGGGCCTACACCGAGGTTGTTCATCTTGGGTTTTGTGCAGGTAGATCATGGTTCGAAGCAATCCGACCTCTTTCTTGGTAAGCCAATTTTTTTAGTTACATCATCATCTAAATTATATACACCCACACACAAATTACCTTCCAAAGTTCATAAATTTGACAAATTGCCTCTAAACTTTTTATTAAATAATTAAAAATAATTACATATTATAAAAATTTGAAATAATAAATTAATTTATATATATATATATATATATATATATATGTGTGTGTGTGAGAGAGAGAGAGAGAGAGGGGGGGGGGGAGGGAGACTAATTGGATGTAATTGTTGTTAAACTACTATATAGAGTATACAACAAATGATATTAATAATGAAAACTAAACTACTAATATTTATATATGTAATAAAATAATTTTAATAATTATATGTTTAGCATTGTATTAATATAAAGTTATTTTGTAGTAAAACAAACTTCTTATATAATTGGATCTGACATAATGTCAATAATACACTACAAACAAACTAGTATATGCTAACGGACAGAGATTCATTAGCATATGCTAGATTGCTAATGGGTTACCTTTGTTGCCGGAAAATGCTGATGGACAAAAAGCCTTCAGCATATACTGACAGATTGCTGACGGCCTATATCCGTTAGCAATATTTAAAAAAAAAAAACCAATACTAACGGCTTATACCTGTCAGCAATATATAGTTATATTATTTTATTTATATATATATATATGATATAAAATAAATATAAAAATATAAATTTATAATATTATAATTATAATACATTTTAAATAATATTATATATTTGTAATATGATTAATTGTTTATAAAATGAAATATTAATTATTTTAATCATTTATAAATATAATATAATATAATATGCATAATTAATTAATTAATTATAAATTTAATATAATTATAACATACATTTGTAAATATAATATAGTTATATTATATTTATATTATAATAATTATATTTATAATATATATTTGTAAAAAATATATATTTTGAAATAGTATATATTTATAATTATTTATAATTTAATTTACATAGCTAATATATATTAAGAATATATAAAATCTCACATGTAATTGATTTGGCGAGACGGTAACACCGCTCTTCTATTTACAAGAGGTCGTGGGTTCGAATCCTACCCATGCCATATGTGGGTTTAAATTAACGCGGGTTGGCAGCCGGATGGGCTAGGCCTGCCCAAATAAAATATTATTTTATAATAATATTTTATAAATACTGACGGGTATGCTGGGCTAGCTTACCCAAATAAAATATTATTTTTAATAATATTTTATAAATGCTGACGGTTATCGATTTATGTACAGGGGATTGTTGACGAGTGGGTATTGATTTATGTACAGAGAATTGCTAACGGGTACGATAATCCCGCCAACAATCAATTTACTGACACCAAAAATGTTGGCGGGTACAGCCCGTTTCGTCTGTTTTTTTTATGTTTTTTCTTGTAGTGATAAATTATGTTACATTCAAAGTTATTTTAATGATAAATTAACAAAGTTATTATCTGATAATGGTGCTTCTTCGTTCTTCCATTTTTTTTAAATTTTTATTTTTTTTTAGTCATTTCATTTGCTCGAAATTTACAACGACAAGACAACTTGCAATTATATTTATACAAACTGAAGAACAAAAATATACTAATAGAATACTAATTTAGCAAATTTTCAATATCTTATTAAATTATAACCTAAGGCAATTCACGTAGTATGTTTAAGAATGTGAAAATAAATAATTAAACTCAAAGTTATTTAAAACTATGATTACATTACACTTAAAACACTTATAGAACTTTTATAGCCAATTCGATTTTCACTCACATAAGGCGCTTAAGCTGTCTAACCTAGTATGACATGTGGACAGTGTTTTTTTCCCCCATATTTATATGGACAAAAATGTCTTTATATAGATAGTTAATAAAGAGAAATAAACCATAGATATTTTATATATTTTCAATAATATGTAATATAAAAAAAAAGATTGACACTTTATATTACTGTAAGTTAATATTTTATAATAATTATTGTAGAATGTTTGTAAGAGTTAACTATCAATTTCAATATAAAACTGATATTAAATGATCTCAATGTATTATACTACTTAATTAAGTTGATAACACATAAATATAAGTTCAGAAGTTCAAATTATGCATTTTCTCAACAATATTAATAAAAATATCTTTAAAAAATAATAATAAAGATAAAAAAACTCAACAATATCAATAAAAATATCTTAATACATAGAAAAGAAATGAATAGATGGAGCAATTTTTTCCAAAGCAATAAGGATTAAAAAAAACACAGAAAGTAATGAGGTTTCAATTAGGAAAAAAATTATTGGTTGAGTATCTTTAGATATTTTTAATTATTTCCTTTAATTTTGTCTTTCATAAATAAGAAGATCTATCAAATTTCTATCCATTACCATGAATACAGGATGAATAATAATGAATCTACCTAAAAATCATTCATTGATCATGTAAAATTATATTTGCATCGTAACAAATTGCTCGTGTAGACTTATTATTTTCCCTGAAGATATTATTAGACTGATGTTATATGGATCAATTTGCGAATAAATTACTCTGTGTAGAATTATGAACTTATATTCACGTGTTTCTAACTTAATTAAATAATATAATACATCAAAATCATTTAATATTATTTTACTTCAAAATGATTAGCTACTAATAGTCTACCATAACAATTATAAGATATTAATTTATTTCAATATCAAGTGTTAAAAATATATATTTTTAAAATTAGATTTTAATGAAAATATATAAAATATCCACAGTTTTTTTCTCATGATTAACGATCTAAGACAGGACGTTTTTGTCCAAATAAAAAATGCAGCGACCAAATGTCACGCTAGGCTAGACAATTCAAGCATATTAGGTGGACGAATATCGAATTGACTATAAAAAATTATAAGTATTTTTAAGCGTAATATAATCATAGTTTTATTTAAATAGTATTTGATTTTAAGTTTTATATTTTTAAAATCTTATTAAATAATTAAATAAATTTAAATAATAATTTTTTATATAATTTGTTTTTTCAATTTTTGATATTATATATTGTATTAAATTAAAATATTTTATATTTTGTGTATAAAAGTTCTCAATTAATTTTGTGGCCGAACACCTCATTCTTTTAATTCTTTGTTTTTTTATTTGGTAGTTTTTTTAATTTTATATTATTATATAATATTTCATTTTTTTCCTTTTCAAACATATGAAATCATTATTTAGAATTTTATCACATTTAATTATATTTTTATAAAATAATAAATATATTATTTTTAATTTATTTTCGGAAAGAGCATACCAAAATAAAGTGTTATATTAGTCACAGCCCACCCGAACCTCCATATAAGGATTTGGCTTTCTATGGTAGTTTTCTTTCTAATTTATATTATTTTATATTCTTTCTCTTTTTTTAGACTAATGAAATGAATTTATAAGTTAATCAAACTTTATTGTATTCTTACATAATTATAATATTATAACATAATTATTTGGTTACACTTTTATATTTATTTAACTTACTTTATAATTATTAACAACTTATATTATTATTCTATAATATAATTATATATAAATAATATATATATATATATATATATATATATATATATATATTTCTGATTTCAAGTTTTGAGATTTATTTAGTATTACTTATAACATTTTATATTTATTTATAAGAGTTCTCAATTAATTTCGCATCTCGGCACCTCGTTTTTTAATACTTTTTTCTTTGGTAGTTTGTTATTAAATTTTATAATATTTTTTTCCTTTTCTTTTTCAGATTTGTGAAATAATTTTTTAGAAGTCAATCACATTTTATTATATATTTATAGAATAATTACTCCGTATATTAATGCAAAATCCTCCTAATATCACTACTGCAGAAAGTAGATACAACGGCGTCTCATCCACGGCAGTTCTGGAAAACCGCCATTAAATATGTTTTTATGATGATTTTCTAGAAAACCGATGTTAAATCCATAATATAACGGCGGTTCTCGTGAAACTGCCGTAGAATCCTACATTTTACGACGGTTGTCTTAGAACCGACGTTGAATCTGAACTAAATTAAATGCGGTTCTTAAGGAACCACAGTGAATTAACAAGTATTCACGGCGGTTCCTTAAGAACCGCCGTTAATTAGTTCATACATTAATTAGTTCGCTGGATTTAACGTCGCTTCCATTAGAACTGTCGTGAATGAGATGACATTTCACGGTGGTTTCATTAGAACCACCGTAGAATCCACAGTCTGCCATGTCACCGATCCTCGTCTTGCTCAAAGAATTTATTTCAACCGTTGATCCATGTCTCATCCGACGATCTACATTCGCCACGTCATCGATCC
The DNA here is from genome assembly GCA_014905375.1 of Phtheirospermum japonicum. NCBI lineage: Eukaryota > Viridiplantae > Streptophyta > Magnoliopsida > Lamiales > Orobanchaceae > Phtheirospermum > Phtheirospermum japonicum. Next base: position 105,674 of record BMAC01001505.1, read on the forward strand.
GTGTACCCACCTTCATGCCTTCATCTTCATCCTCTTCATGCATCTTCATCTCTTCATCTTCATCTTGGACCACCCGGAGATCTTCATCTGCATTCGCCAGCTACCATCGGATGTCACCGGAGAATCTACAGCTGCCGTTGGACGTCGCCGGAGAATCTGCATTTGCCAGCTGCCGTTGTAAAACCACGTCGGAGAATCTGCAGCTACTTTTCTACACCAAGGCCACCACGTCGGATTTTGCATGGACGTCGGAGTTCTCCTGGACCTTCTCAAACTGGGCAAGACGAGGAACAACGGGGGAGAGACGACCAATTGGACATCTGAGTTCTCCTGGATTCAGTGTGTTGGTCGTCGGAGCTCGTCGGAGATCACCAGCTGCCCCCAGAGTTCAAAATTCTGCCCTTGGACATCGGAGCTCGCCGAAACTCGCCTTGACTTAGTGAGCCGAATGAGCTAGACTTGTTGGGCTCACCAGCAATTTTTTTAAAAATTTATATTAAACAACGGTGGTTCCAAACAACCGACATTAATGAGTTGGATTTAACGGCGGTTGTAGAACCGACATAAAAGGTCCCTACTTCTACGGCGGTTCAAAAACCGCCGTAAGTTCCCTAAAATAACCGTCGTTGTATGCAATTTCTGCAGTAGTGTATGTCTACTTCACATATTTTATTTGAAGAATAACAAATTCTAGTGCTTCGTTTGTTTATGTGTCATTCAAAATTTAATAATTTTCTTTTATTGTATCTTACCTAATTTAATCATTTTCTTTTATTATATTTTTTCTAATTTATTATATTTTATGTAATTCAATATTTACTTTTATTCTCATAATATTAAAACATAAATAAGTCACATATGCTTAGGACAAAAAATATATTAGTTATTTTAATTAAAAATAAATTTTATATAAAATAATTCTAATTAAAAAAATTAATTATAAGAATAATTAAATAAATTGTATTTATAATAATTATAAAACAAAGAGGAGATTGGAAAAATATTTCAAGAAAAATGGTCTTAACAAGAAATCATACGCATGCAAGTCGCAAGCCATGCACAAAAGTACTTCATACGCCTACAAGGAGGAGGAGCAAAGAAAACGAAGTAGCGTTTTTTAACCAACTGATTAATTATTTCTCGTCTTGTAAACATGGTTATCGGTTTTTTGTTTTTTTTTTGGTTTTTTTCTTCCCTTTTGGGGCATATGAATTAAAGATGTGGGAAATAAATATGGTTATCATTTGGGAGATGGTATACCATGGACCCAGGTGCACCTTGTAGGATGCACCCAATCCCACAAAATTACCACGTGTGCAGATTTTTGGAGAGTCCCACTCCAATTCCACGCGCTATGCATTTTCACTCCCCTTGAGAATTCCATCTCTCCCCACGCGCAACAAAAGAGAAAAAAACGCTCAGACTTCCAGACCTTCAGGTTTTTCTTCAGATTTTGTTCAGTTTCTCTGCACTTCCCGCTCAGCTCAACACCTTGGCCTCATAAACTCCGCTAATGATGAGAAATCTAAAAGCCACCTCTTCGCGGTCGAATTCCATGTTTTCCAGAATTTGGAGCTCAACGTCGATTTTGATTTTTTTTTTAATTTTTTTTGGATTTGTTCAAATCTTTTGCATCTGAAATTGTTCGAATTGTTGTTGTCACTGGAATTTTCGCTTCATGTAGCTTTAATATGTTTTGGCCTGCAAAATTACATTACTGCATATCAACTATTTGTAAAAATGCTTGAATGAAAATTTTACATTAGTTAAGATCATATTATCTTAAGATCATGAATATGTAGTTAGTGATGATATGTGCATGTTTTGTATGACGATATGATCATTATCTATGTTAAGATAAGTGAATATCTTATTCTTTTTTTCCTAGTATTGATGATGAATATATATATAGTATGTGATTATATGTGCATATTTTATGTGATGATATATGCATGATATGTGTGATGATATGAATATACGTTTCTTTTCTTTCTTTTTTTGGATTATAGATGAATATATGTGTAGTTTGTGATGATATGTTCATGTTTTGTGTGATGATATATGAATATCTTATTCTTTTTTTCTTTTTTGGGGGGGGGAGGGGGGATTACTGCTGAATATATGTGTAGTTTGTGATGATATGTGCATGTTCTGTGTGATGATATGTGCATGATCTGTGTGATGATATGTGAATATCTTATTCGTTTTCCCTGGGACTGATATATATATATGTAGTTTGTGATGATATGTGCATGTTTTGTGTGATGAATATGTGCGTGTTCTATGTGATGATATGTGCATGAT
>BMAC01001505.1:108361-121133 GCA_014905375.1 Phtheirospermum japonicum
TGTTATCTCAGGACTTAATTACTCCTTAATCTAATTGTTTTATTATTCGTGAGGAGGATTACAGATGAATATATATGTGTGCATCATGTTATCCCAGAACTTAATTACTCTTAATCTAAATTGTTTATTATTCGTGTTATTTGTATTTGACTCGATTTTGACCAAATTGTTCAATTCCTATGGGTATTTATTTCATGGTAGAGGTGGCAAGGAATATTTTGTTGTTGTTGAAGTTTAGCTTGAATATAGTTTATTTGTGTTTTCCACTAATATGTTTGAGTTAATGAACGAATATGATAAAGAGAAGTGGAAAGAAATCAGATCAACGTAAATAAAATGGCAAAACCGGATCTCGTTTCAACTTCTTAAATATCCTTCAAGGCTAAAAAAAACATGTCACAATATATAGAGACATCTGAATAAAATATGAGCAAAGATTGAGCTTCTTTCTTCAAGAAAGTTGAATAATCTTGTTTGTAAATAATATTTGTATATAATGTTGTTGTATTTTTAAGTTTAGTGATTAAACATTATGAAGAGAGTGAAAGGTGTTCACCATAAGTCATGTCATGTAGTCTACTCATATTCATATTTTTCATTTATTTTACATATCATCACATATAAATGAAACATATCATCACATATTTCAGACATATATCATCACATATAAATTAAACATATCATCACATATTTCAGACATATATCATCACATATACGAGCCACATATCATCACATATACTAGCCACATATCATCCTGTACACCAGCCACATATCACCTTATACACCAGCCATATATTATCACATACATCATCCACATATCGTCACATACACCGGCCATCACATACAACATCCACTTATAAACACATAAATCAACCGCATATCATCACATATAATTTTCAAAAATATCATCACAACAAAACCAACACATCAACAGATTCAAAAATCTCATAGAGTAAGAAACAAACCCTATAGTTTGTTTTCACAATAAAATGAAGACGAAGTAAAATTAACCAAAACTCACAAACAAACATATAACCTTTTCATAAAAAACAGTCATTACGATTACAATAAAAAAAGATCGGATAAAAAATATCAGTTCAGAAATAATAAAAAAAATACAATTGGACAATAAAATTTAGCCATCTCTCTATTCTGTCATATATGAAAAGAAAAACATAACTATCAACTGACTTTGAACTAAAAGAACTACAACTTAAAGAATGCGGTAGTGGTGGAAGATTTGAATTCGTATTTGGACTAACAACTATGAAATTCAAACTTGAAGTTAGACCGACACTCGGATGCACAACATAACCATCTCCGACAAATGTAGAAATACCGACCTGAAAAAAATAGTAAAGAGTGAGAAAAACAATGACATTACAGAAAATAATATATAAATTACAGAAAAATACATGTAGACTTTCTACAGCCTTTTTAGTTTGTGACTCAGCAATTTTACTTTTAAGTCATAAATAGTAACCAAGAATTATCTTGGCATCCATAATTTGTAACCATTCTGAAAACATAGGAAATCACACTTTACTGCCACATATTCATCGAAAGTGAGCCATCAAATCTCTTCCTATCCTTCCCCTTCCTAACACTAAACCCAACCCTATACGCATAATCATTGTACAAATTATAAGCCTTGTCAAGGGAATTTACTATAATGCCAACCAAATCATCATCCCGCATTGCTCTCTCAAGTGACTGACTATCACCAACAATAGAATTCACTACATAAAATAAAAAATAAAACAAATCAAACATATGTGATTAGTACAAATATTAATCACATACTAATACAACATATCATCACATAATACTGAGACATATCATCATATATTACTTTCACATATCATCATATTTAAAAACTACATAGTACATATTATTAGTCGTATATCATCACATACAGATTTCGCATATTATCACATCTAACTACACATATCATCACATGCTGCTTTCGCATATCATCATATATTGCTTTGACATATCATCAAATATTATTGCTCGTATATCATCGCATACAGATTTCACATATCATCACATCTAACTAAACATATCATCACATTCTACTTCAACATAGCATCATATATTGATTCCACATACCATCACATATTATTGCTCGTATATCATCACATACAGGCTCACATATCATCACATACAGACTCACATATCATCACATATTCCCTTTCATGAATCGTAAAAGGAGAAATCATAAGCCTGTAATGGAACTATTTTCATGAATGTTCGAATTCGCACCAGAAACTGGAATATTTACAGGAGAGACACAAATCAGAAGAGTTGCATCAACAAAAATAGAAAATAGCGTAAACCTAATTGAATACAAAAATAAATCAACTTCAAAAAATAAATTACCCTCGAACCGATTCACGTCTATTGGAATTGAAAGAATTTGTTTGTTAGCGGTGGAGCAGCGATTGTTTCGGCGGTAATTTGAAGCCAATTCGATGAAATCGAAGAAAAACTCACAATTATTTGCTGTTAAAATCGAAGGGGATTGTCGTTGCTGTTGAACTCGATGGGGATCGTCGTGATGAATTTTTATTTGGACGAAATCGATGGAGATTTTGGCGATTTGGATCGTCGTTGATGGAATTCCTGGAGAAGAGAATTTTCGGGCGATGGATTGCTGGAGAAACAAAGAGAGAGGGGTTTGAGGCGCGTGAGAAAATTCTGAAGATTGACAGAGGAGTGCGTGGAAATTCTAAAAATTGGTTTTATGTGGATAACAGAGTGTACCTTGTAAGGTGCACTGTGTCCGTCTAATGATTTGCCATCATTTGGGGCATTTGATTGTAAAGATATCTTAATCGACATCAATAATACGATGGTTCTATTTTCTTTGTTTTTATGAGTTTGTTTACCTAGTAGTCATTTAAAGGTATAATGATGTTTGATGTAATTATGCTTGTTAAACTTCAGTTTTTGAGGTTTATAATGGGTTCAGATTTAAGAAATAATTATCAATTTAGTAAATTGTGTGTTTTTGTTTTTTCTCGGTTAATGATATAAATGGATGAATTCTTCAATGGACATTAATTGGATGTCGCTTTGATTCGGGCATCTAAAGAATTTTCAAATTATAATAAATAATTTTCCTTTTTTTTTTTTTGATTAACTTTGTCCGAATAAACAATTCAAATCTAAAAATGTGTTAGAGGCTAAAAGAATGTTTCATGAGTTGTACACATTATTTTAGTTATTATATGACAAGTGCTAAATAATTATTTTAATTTTGGCAAGTGTTAAGTAATTTATTAATATAATATAACAACTTAAAATAAGTTGATCATGTTTGTTGGTCAACATAAATAAATTTAAAACAAATGAAAGATAAATAATCTCATATATATAATTATGAAATAACATTCGTATACTACATTGTATGTCCCATTTAGTTAGTCGCGAAACAATCATATTACTCACTTTTATTATATTTTCAAATTTTAATATAAAAAATATTCTGATCTTTATGCGCATCTTCTTGTTTAATCTTTGTATTTAAAAACAAAGTGAATATCCTATAACAAATTTTCTCGTATATTAAAATGTAATATAACAAGGGTAAAATGCTCAACTTATATATGTTTGTGCTCATAAGAAAATTATAAGCACATAACCAAAATTTATTGTATAACTTAATTTCTTAATTTTTTTCTTTTTGATAATGTAATTTAAGAACGTACGTAATAAAATAACTTAGTTATATATTTTGATTCACCTATTAAATACACACATTGAATTAAAAATTTTAAGACTATAGTACTTATTTAATAATCGATAAACAATAAGTTGATATAATTGAAATATATGGTTACAAATAATCACTTTTATTTTATTTAAAATATTAAAGTTTAAAAGTTGGACATTTTTTATATTGGTCACCAAAATCATGTTAATATTAAAAAAAATGGATTCAACTAAATAAGTTGTGTTATTCGATTATATTTGAATTCTTTAGAAAACTCACAATTTCTATATAATTGTATTTTCGGCCAAGAGCCAAACCGACATCTATTTAGAACCAAACTCAACCCAAGTCATTGAAATGAACCTCTCTACAAGGTAAACTAGCCCATTTGGAATAAACTAATTAGAAAAAATCAACTAACCCAACCAAACTTATTTATGAGGATTTCGTATTAATCAAAAAATTATGACATTTTTTCCTTAAATAATTAAATGTGTGATTTCACTAATTGAATATACAAAATCACTTTTAATCACATAACTCATTAAATTTTATAAAATAATATTTTTTAAATTATGAATTTTTATGGACGTAAACTAAGAAAAAAATAAATCAAAGTCAAATACAGTAAAACCTCTATAAATTAATACTCTATAAATTAATAAACTCTCTAAAACAATAAAATCTCTCGGTCCCGGAGTGGGCCTTTGTAAAAAATTATCAAATTCGATAAGATAATATGATAATAATTTTTCCAGAAAATCACTTTATAAATATTAGGACCCATTAAAACTCTAAATCAATAATTCATAAATATCTGGATATTTCGCCGATTTGTGTCGCTTAATATCCTCATCCTTCTCAAAGTTGGATGAAAGGTACTCCAATGATCTCTTGAGAGTGTTTGATATTGTATCTTAACTAACTTTCAAATGATATTTTCATTAACTCACTCTTGTAAATCTTTTTGAGTACATGCGGGATGGTCTCTCTTATACTCACATAATACTTTACGCATTTGATCATTCATGAATAATTTTGCGATGCCTTTTAGATGAGAAGACATGGTTGGGTGTTATAAATTAATTTATTTCCATGTTGAGATTTATATAGTATATGTTTCATTCAACATGCATGAATATATTTAATTGACTATTATTTAAGTGCAATGAATTAATGTAAACATGTATATTTAAGTAATTCCAATGAATTGATACATGCGTCCATGAATATAATAGTTAATTTTATACAATGAATTGATATTACACATGAATATATTTAATTAGTTACAAAAAATTGGTTGATGCATGAATATAATCAGTGAAATATATATGAATTCATTTATTTTCAATACATATGTACTAAATTTTCTGAATTTAAAAAGTCTCTCTTTTAATTAAAAAATATTAATTTATCGATATATAATATCTCTCTAAATTAATAAGATCTCATGGTCTCAAGGTTATTAATTATAGAGGTTTTACTGTATAAGGTTTATTTTTAAACAAAAATAAATAAAAATTAAGTTTAGTGTAAATAATTAATGTTTAAATAATTGTTGTCACGTTTGAAAATTAAAGTTTTATATGTACTATAGAAATTGTGATAGTAATTGTAGATAGATTTGTAAATGTAAAATACAAAAGTTGTGATATCATGAAATAGACAATGACTCTTAAAAAAAAAAATCTAGATTAATAGGTCATATATCATTCTTATAATGGGTAATTACTTCTTATCCCCGAAATAATTATGTGGTTTTTAAGTTTATCATACAAACTATTATTATGACAATCCGTCATATGATGCATGATTTTTAATTTGCCCGACAATATAGGGATTTTAGTGATTTTGACACTTTATTCAATTTTGGAGGATAAAATATAATTAAAAAATTATAAATACTTATTTAATAAATCTAAGAATTCAAAAATTCAAAAAAGTAGATATATAAATAACATAAATTACTAATGAGAAAATTATAAAATTAGTGAAATAAATCATTACAAAAATATCTAAATATCTACAGTATTAAAAGACAGAAAAACATAAAAACAAACATATTTATTATAAAATGGTATAAAATAATATTAAAAATAATTTATGAAATCACATAGAAATATAAAAATTTATAATATTTCTTCAATAAGAAAGTTAAAATATAGAAAAAAAATAAAGAAAAGAAGAAAATTATTAAAAAAAATAAGGACACAAGATTAAAAAAATTAATAATCACAAAAATATAAAATAAATCATGGTATGGGGTAAATATTATTCCCTCAAACTTAATTATTAGAGCTTATTTATAAAACTTTACATTTATTTCATATTATCTTATGACTTATTTTATGTTTTTGAAATATATATTTTCAGATTTATTATAATATTTATATTTTTTTATTTGTAACTTTAAAATTATCAAGATTTATTTATTATCCTCAATCTTTTTATTTATGTATTATTTTTTAAAAAAGTTTATTATTACTTCAGATTATTTTATAAATTCTTACATTTATTTCATAATTTCAAAAGATTTATTTTATATTTTTGTAATATTTCTTTTCAGAATTTTTATAAATTTTTTTTTGTAACTTTCATAATTAATAAATTTTATTTTAGAAATTATATTTCAAAAAAATTATTTACATGAATAATTATATAAATAATAAATATGTATGACTACAAATAGTAAGTGAAATGAGCAGAATTTTTTTTAGAAATATATATAGAAAGACTCATTTATATATATATATATATATATATATATATATTGAGGATTGATACCACATCAAATATCCAAGTCGGTAGACATGCAGATTTTGTATGGTTTTATGAGGTGACCTCCCCTTTTAGAAGGAGCAATCTTTTTGTAAGGGTGGTGAGCTGTTTTGGGAGTGCCGAGCTTTTATACGAGGATGTATTATGAAATAAATGGTATTATGACAGTTGGGTACTGAGTGGTAGCTCGATATGGAGAGCTGGGCGGTCTTGGGACCTGTTGGGCTGATATGGATTATGGTATGGGGTCCTGACGGACTAAGATTATGGACATGGTTATTGGCCCATGGTTATTACGGTAATTTAACGAGAGTTCTAATATCTATGGTAACTTAGCATACAAGAGAAATCATAATTCTAAGTCGATCACAATTTATGGTATTATGATTTTAATATGAGACGGGAACCCTAATTGAGAACACGTCTCTTATCTATATAAATAGAACTCAGGCCTCACTTTTTTCTCTAAGTTGGTTTTATATCCTACTTTTTTAAGCTCGCACACATCTCTCTCGAACAACATCTGACTTAAGCATCGGAGGGCCTACGTCGGGGCTGTCCGCTGCCTGGCTTGGGTTCTATTTTGCAGGTTTGATCAGGTCGCCAGGAGTCTTCTGGAGATCAATCAGGACGTTGAATACGTATTTGAGGTCAATACTTACTTTTCTTGGTGACCCAGAATTCTTGGTCGCATCAAGTGGCGATGTATGTGGGAAAGAGGGACATTGAGTCTTTGAGCTGAGAATCTTAATGAACAAAACATGAAAGAAAGAACTATCACACCTCAGACTTTAGATTTTGAATCGGAGACGAGCAAGGCGAAGGAGATAGACAAAGGAAAATAGGTTGAGGGGGGACAAACACCACCTCAAGCGGAAACTGCAAATCCAATGACCACAACAATGATACCATCACCGCCACAAATGGAAAAGGTTGACAAATTAGGGGAAAACAAGAGAAAGACTTCGAAAAAACCCAAACAAAAGGCGATTCACATAGGAACAAAAGAATGGAGGGAGTTACCAAAGGAGAGAACTTGTCACGTTGATAAGAGATTCATTGAACGACTGATGGGGTTGGTGCCTCTAAGCAAACTCAAGAAGTTCGAGAAGATTTTGGCGGGTGAAGATGACAGTGAGGGGGACGAGGTTCGGGATAAAGATGAAGAATATAGGCCAGAGCCATTGACTGGGGGCCAACGAAGGATGACCGCCCGTCGTCAAGCGTCAAATTTAAATGTTTATTTTCCTCAGCTTCTCTCCACTAACTAGTAGTAGCGATAAGTAAGGGTCGAACCCACGAGGAGTGTGGTTAAATTGTGATGATTCGTATTTTATTTAAATAAATGATTGGGGTAAGAAATTATGAATTAATTCAACTAATAAAATAAACGAGCAATTAAACTAGTAGAAGAACAATCAACGAAGAATTCAATAATAATAAAGGCCTAGTTCTAGTTCAGTTTCCACCCTCGATTCACTCATTTAACCAACCACAACTTCGTAATCCATTCATCACATGCGATTAAAAACCCTAAGTAGCAATAAGCTCTGCTACTCGAATTTACCCTTACTGTGTACTCAATTAAAATAAGCTCTTTAATTGAATCTAATTATTGAATAACCTAGAATAAGCTCTCTAGGTTCAACCCAACAACAGCATTAATAATAAGGCAAATAGATTAATCTAGGTAACAAACGCATAAGCTCGGTTCATTCAACCTATGTTGTGTTGTCCCTAACGATTTACAATCATTAGTTGCTTCAGAGAAATAGTAATTACGACAATTACACGGAAATCAACCCTATTTCTAGCAATAGATAACCAATTCCTAATCTAGGTGATCAAGCCAAATTAAGAATTAAGCAATCACAAATTGAAAATAGAACAACACAAACAATCGCATATGACGAACGAAAAACAATATTGCATAAATCAATTAAACATAGTTTCACGAGGGTTTCAACATCCCTAGAACTAGATAATAAGTTTACTCACTCATGGAGTTAATAAAATAAAAGAAAAGGTTCAGATAAACAAACATAATCCTTGATAAAATAGGAGAGACCTATGTTGTGTTGGACTTGAATCTTGCGTCTTGAGACGTCAATATTCAAGTTCCCTTGCGTTTGGATGACTTGGAACGAGTTGGAACCTCTCCGGACCTCCTTAGAACCCTAGGATATGTTATATTCTGACTCTGTGACGAAATAGGTTCGGGGTTTATATAGAATTCCTCTTTCTTGCCGCCCAAGATTCTTCCTAAAATAATTCTGCCGAGTCGGCGTCGACTGACGCGAACCAGCCCTCGGCGTCGACGCGAATCACCTGCCTACGTCGTCCAGCGTGTGTCGACGTCGACGCTTCAGAGCATGAGCGTCGACTGAGCGTCGATTCATGGGCGTCGACATCGACGCTTCAGAACATGGGCGTCGACATAGCGTCGACTCATGGGCATCGACATCGACGCTTCAGAACATGGGCGTCGACATAGCGTCGACGTAGCATCGACTGACGCGAGCCAGCCTTCGGCGTCATACCGCACATCGCGTCGACTGACGCGGTCCATCCTGGGCATCGACGCGTCATCGACGCACCATTCTGAATCTTGAGTTTTCTCTCCTCGATTCGTCAATCCTCATTTCTCTACTTCCTTGAGAGACATCCTTCGATAAATATAGCACCAAATACTGCAAAATAGAGAGGAAATATACGATTGGTGCTTGATTGCTCATAATGACAATTATACGAGAAATAAGCATATACGATATTATTAAGCACATAAAATCACCGGAATTAAACCGTCAATTAGCGTGTAATTTCCCGTTTGTCAAATCCCCCAGACTTAAACCTTGCTTGTCCTCAAGCAATATGAAGAATTAAAGCATAGGACAACCATAATATAAGCAACTCACTCAAATTACCCTCCTGAATTTATTCGGACTCTAGACACCACTATTTTAAAAGATCTTAGACGTGTCATGTATTGGCCTAAGTGATCCCAGTATCTTGGCAACCCCTTCTTATAGACGTCACGTCAATGTACTATGGTGCCCCCCTTACCACTTAATGGTTTGGCTCTATCAGTCGTTGGAATTGATCAAATATCTCGTTCTCTCCCATTTATTTATTTATTTATTTCAATTGAGGCCCGCAGCTCCGCACTACCGTCCTTGACTTCATAATGATGATAAGGCGCTGGATAGGAGGATTGTCTTGATTGGGTGTGTGCTTATTGAGTTCACCTCCGCCATGTTTTGAGAATTTGATAGTGTGACGCGCCTTTGAGCATGTGCATGAATTGTTGAGCTACTAGCATCTTCGTTGGACTTCGCTCTTTGGAATTTRTAAGCGAATGCACTTGATAAATACGGATAGGCAGCTGTTTCGGCACCTCAATTCTTATTGATTTTTCAATTTTCTACTTTCACCATGCCGGCATACCCCAATCGGACTTTATTTGACTTCTGTTTCTACTAACGAGATATCATCACGCAACCGCCAACTTCAAGGCCCCACACAAACTCATATTAAGTACGGCACCACAAGTACATATCAATAACGCAATAATCTAGAATTGACRCCCCACATATGAATCACAAAAACACTAACATGCGTACCTTTGACCTTTAAATCAAATGAYGACTARAGATTTTAACCGAAACGTAGTTCATCCAGGCAATTCAAGCAAGTACTCTTAATCTTTTCCTTTTAATCCCCCGGTGTTTATCACAAAAATTGTTAAAATTTATCAAATTTCTAGTACAAAAATCCTCAATATAACCACAATAACTCGCTCCCCCAAACTTAAACATTGCTTGTCCTCAAGCGAATGCAAAACAAGAATAAGCACATCATAATATCATGGGGAAAGAGTAGGAAAAGAAATCACCCGGGGAAGTGTCGAGAGTCTTGGTCCTATTGAACATGATACTCGGTCCTTTGAAAAGTGGCCCACACAACCAAAATAAGACATCGCCTCCCACGCTGCATAGAAAAATAAAAAAAAAAGAAAAGAAAACAAGTAAATGTTGGGTTGCCTCCCAACGAGCGCTTTTGTTTAAAGTTGTTGGCTCGACTTATTCCCTTGATTACGTCAAAGGCGGTGCTTCCAACTCCATTCGTTCCTCATCAACAGAGTGAAACCCTTCATAATACGGTTTGAGTTGATGTCCATTCACCTTGAACTTCTTGTTCGTCTTTGGGCTAAAAATCTCCACCGCACCATGCGGGAATACGTGAGTGACAACAAACGGTCCAACCCACCTTGAACGCAACTTACCGGGAAATAGCTTAAGGCGAGAATGAAAAAGTAGCACTCTCTCGCCCACTACGAATTCCTTCCTTGAAATCTTCAAGTCATGAAACGCTTTCGTCTTCTCTTTATAGATTAGCGAGTTTTCAAACGCTTCGTTCTGGATTTCCTCAAATTCTCGTAGTTGCAACTTCCTTAGCGCCCCGGCTCCATCAAAATCAAAGTTGCATTTCTGCACGGCCCAAAACGACTTGTGTTGGAGCTCCACCGGTAAGTGACATGGCTTCCCAAAAATGAGGCGATACGGCGACATCCCAATCGGCGTTTTAAATGCCGTGCGATACGCCCACAGTGCATCCTTCAGCTTGATGCTCCAATCCTTACGGTTTGCTTTGACGGTCTTTTCCAAGATGGACTTGATTTCTCGGTTTGAAGTTTCGGCTTGTCCATTTGTTTGAGGATGATAGGCCGTAGAAAGCCTATGAGCAACACCATACCTTCGGAGCAATGCCTCCACCGTTTTGTTGCAAAAGTGGGTGCCACGATCGCTTATCATAGCTCGAGGGATCCCGAACCTTGAGAAGATCCGAAATTTAATGAAACGTGCAACAACCTTCGAGTCATTAGTTGAGGTGGTTTTTGCTTCCACCCAATTGGAGACATAATCCACCGCAAGTAGAATATAAACATTCTTGAAAGAATTAGGAAAGGGGCCCATAAAGTCGATGCCCCAGACATCAAAAATTTCACAAACCATTATGGGTACTTGGGGCATTTGACTTCTCCGTGAAAGATTCCCCGTGCGTTGACAATTATCACATGCCCTACAAAATTCATACGCATCTCGAAATAGGGATGGCCAATAAAAGCCAATGTCGAGTACCTTATGCGCAGTCCTCTTCGATCCAAAGTGTCCTCCACATGCATGAGAATGGCAAAATGAAAGAATAGCGTGGAACTCCGATTCAGGGACGCACCTTCGAATGACTTGATCAGCACAATGTTGGGGATTTGATGGTACCGTCGCACAGCGGAAAACTAAAAAAATTTAAAAATTAAATTAATTGAATCGAATTCAATTGATGAAGGCCCAATTTTATAATCAATTAATTCAAATAATGTTTTAATTGCTTTATAAATGAAACAATTCGATTTTTATAAAATCGAACGAGCGTGATTATTTTCTATTTAATATATTAATCACATATATAACAATTATATATATATATATATATATATATATATTAACATATTAATCATATAATTAAAATTATATATTATATATTCTGCATGCAAGCATGCATTGATCACACACACACACATATATATATATATATATAAAAGTACATTTATATATATATATGTATATATAGTACATTTATAAAGCATGCATGCATTTGTACTTTTATATATATATATATATATATATATATCATGCATATCACACATCATACATATATAATACATATTTTACATTCAGCATGCATATATAAATATATTTCGTACACTGCACTTATATAAATATATAGGCTCAATTATGCATGCATCTATATTATATATTTTTTACTCATGCAGTATGCATAACACAAACACATATATACATAATGCACAATATATTAACAACATATATATATATATATATATATATATATATATATATATATATATATATATATATATATATTACAGTACACTTAGCATTTCACACACACATTTCATATATATATATATATACAGCAACACAAAGCATGCATATATATATCTTTGAACAGCCATCTTTTACCTCACAGCGACAATAAGGCGGAGGAGCAGCGTGGTGGAAGACCGGCGACGAGGAGTCGGCTCCGACTTGGAGGTGGAGCTCCGGCGTTCGACATGGCACGGCAGCGAGCGGCTTGCTGCGGCAACTCCAACGTCAGCGGCGACAGGTTCAACCTCGGACTTGGCAGTGGCCGTGCGGATGTGACGGGGTTGGTTACGACAGCCAGGGCTGTCGGGGAGGAAACTCCGGCGACTGGCAG
>BMAC01001506.1:0-15436 GCA_014905375.1 Phtheirospermum japonicum
TTTAAATCAAAAAACCCCATTGGAATTAAATCATTTCTCACAAACGATAACTCCGAAAAATATAACAATTATATTTTCGCGTCCAGAAATAACTTTCTCGTATTTTTCTCAATTCATAATCACAATTACGAACCTTAGATTCAATCATATTGACATCTAACTTTGCTAAAATTAACAATTAATTTCTAGCTATCGTTTTCAATAATCAGGAAACACGTGGTGTGACCCTCAATGGTTCAGGTGTAAGCTAGCCGTGGGTTCACAACACATTGTGATTCGAACAACACATTGTTCTTATATGAACTCGTCCCTTAGAGTCTCCTGATTAAATAAAACTCATTTTACTTAATCACTGGTCAAACCAGAACCCAACGAATTATGAGAGGCGCCTAGCAACAACGCATCACAATTCCCTAGATACAAATGAAGTGCCTGCAAGAACCTTGTGATATAGCTTATATGTACAGTACGATCCCTTCGCGATCTATGTCCCGATTGAACAAGAGATATTGGTTCATCGAGACCTCTTTCTAGTTCAATAACTGTGTGTACGTTCTAGGTTCAAGATAATCCGTTCGTGTGTGACTTAGAGAAACACATTTCTCCAAACACCCCACTATCAGCTCTGGCCAGAGACTCCGAGGATTTATCAACCATCAGAACACACAGGACATCCATGACTTATCATGCGTCCGAATCCCCTACTACCATGCACAGACTTCCCACTAGATTCCCGACTATGTGAACGTTGCCCCTTTTGATTGGCCTCCAAAGAGACACAGAGACAGGTCACAACATAGCCTGTCCTCTAGTGAAGTCACGGTGAGGTCCGGGTCTTAAGGATTAATGTTGTACGCTATACCATAGAAATAATCTACTCGATGAGTGGGAACCACTTAGAGATTTCTAGGCGAGGGAGTTCAGTGAACTCATCTTATGAGCACCTACTTATGTATGTCGATGTCCAAACATCGTGACCGATGAGACGCGGTCCACATACATTAAGTACTAGTCTTTATGGGAAAGGCCTGTATCCTCATTATGGCGTAACCCTTTGACTAGGAACAAGTTCGACGAGTTAAATTACGTGCTGGATTATCTCACGGTTCTGCTAGACCAATCCACCGTAATAAAGTAACTTCATCAGGACCATACCTATGCAACTAGCATGGGATAAAAGATATGGAATGCCAATATGTATAAAAGATATTATTACGAATAAAAACCGATTCTGTTACAAGA
Organism: Phtheirospermum japonicum; assembly: GCA_014905375.1. NCBI lineage: Eukaryota > Viridiplantae > Streptophyta > Magnoliopsida > Lamiales > Orobanchaceae > Phtheirospermum > Phtheirospermum japonicum. The sequence goes on from BMAC01001506.1 coordinate 1,243, forward strand.
AAATGGTCAGACCACAGCCACAAGTTGGCTTGTTGGTCACCTTATTCTAACAGTTATCCCAACACATCCGAATATAAAGATCGTTTAATAGTAGATTACATACCTGAAATCCAACAGGAGGACTAGCTCCACTACCAACTTTGATATACTTGTACTGCAACCCAGACTCTGTAGTTACCATAGGTACCTTCAAAGGGTAATATATTTTTTTAATGGAATAATTATTGTACTACTTATAAGAGGATGGCACATCAGATAATATAATACAAACTCACCATACATTTTCAATCTCTTTTTCGCACGCATCATCACCAGTATTTAAAAAAAATACAATAAGTTGAGCATCGAAGTCTACCTGAAAACCGAAGCGCATTTGAGAATATCATTTACTGTTCTCTCCTTTCCTTCATACATTTGAAAAATGGGAAGATTATCTACATCACGGATAGCTCGAAGTGCTACTTTTATCTGAGTATGAAATCAAGGAAAAAATTAGATAGAAATAGACAATATTTGTGAAAAGGTTCATGAGATTTTCAAAAGATAACCTCTGGAAGTTCCACAATTGCTGGTTTAACACCAACGGTATGCAACGGCAGAATGTTATAATGCTCATGCTGTTCTTTTTTCTCCTCAACAACTTTGGCATAGCTCTTGGTCTGCAATTGTTCATGTAAATAAAAAACTCAAGTGTTTTACAAAAAGTCTAGATTAAATAAAAGGTATCGGAGAAACAACATAAAAAATTAAACCTSATCGTCAATTTTTGTTTCAGGTACCACTGTCTTTAGCACATCATACAACAGTCACAATCTGATATATCTTAGCCTTCTCCTCCCTGAAAAATGCAAATAACAAAACATTATTAAAGCTGAAATTTTTTAAATATTAGATAATTATTCTCGATAACAAGAAATCCATCCAACATAATTAGTAGGAACAAATACAAACACAATTAAAACCATAAATAAACAAAACCCTAAAAAAGACAAACAACCATAGAACAAAAACCCTTCAGTACCGAAACATATCAGCCGAAGCAGGAATCGGCTGAATCGGGCAAGGCAGCTGCCAAAACTCGAGCAAATCATCCAGAATATCAAATGCAAACCCACTCACTTTGGACGCAATCTGGAGCACAGAATTCAATGAACGAAGACGATCAGATGTAGAGATCAGATGCGCCATCGATCATCTGCCTCACCTTCTTATTTTCCGTCATCAATTAGGCCACCAGCAAATTTATTATTATTATTATTATTTGTATTAATTGGGGGTTTCAGAAATGTTATTGTTATGAATTAATTGAGGATTAATTCTAGGGTTAAATCAGAAAATTAATTTCAGGAGCTTGTGAGTTGGGGGTTTTAGGGATCAGAAAATTAACCCTACATCTGTATTCGGAGATGGATTTTGAAAATTGAAAATCGACCAAAAATTGAAAATTGACCAAAAATCAACAATCGGAAACAAAAAAAATCCAACAAAGCGACTAATTAACAAAAACAAAACTAAAGAAAAAAAAACGAGCTCACCGTGACATGACGGCGATCGATTGCCAACATCGCTGCAAGTGGTCACACTTGTATCAGTATTGGTGGCGGCAGAGATGATTACGAAGCAGAGGCGGTGGTGGGGAGGCACGTAGAGAGCACCGTGAGAAGACGGCGGCCGTTCCTTCATTTTGAAGAGCAGGCGCGGCGGTGCAGGTGGGTGGGATTTTAGGGTTTTAGGGTTTCGGGTGGTGGTTGTACTTGGCAGGCCGGCTTGACCGGGGTTTTTTACGGTGGCAACCGGAACCTTAGGTTTGGCGATGGGACATAGGAGCAAATATTGAGAGGAGAACGATTTTGTGTGGAGAGGGACGGGAAAAAAAACCTAAAGTGTTGTTTGTGTTTTATCTTATATAGCCACGTGTCAATATTTGAGCTTCTTATCTTTTATACATTCTACGGCAGTTCCCAAACAACCGCCTTAGAATATATGAGTTTTTACGGCGGTTGTTTGTAAACCGCCGTTAAAATAAACTAGCCTCCAGTTTTAACGGCGGTTTACAAACAACTGCCGTGGAATATATGAGTTTTTAAGGCAGTTTTTGAATAACCGCCGTAGATTGTGTCAGTTTTATGGCGGTTCATAGGGAACCGCTGTTAAAAGTAGTTGATATCCAATTTTAACGTTGGTTTTGAGGAGACCGCCGTAAAATGACCTTTTTAACGGCGGTTTAAGCCAAAACCGCCGTTAAAAGTATTTTTAAGGCGGTTTTTAGTGAACCGCCTTTAATTAACAGCCTTAGAAAGCTGTTTTTGTAGTAGTGCATGCCCTGTTCAATTAACTAATTGTTATAATTATGAATTAATATTATATTTTAATATTTATATTAAATTCATTAATAATTATATTTACATACTTATAAAAATTAAAAAGAGGTCACATTATCCATCCGTCTCTAATCTATTATTTAATTATTATTAACTCATTTTATATTTTATATTTAGATTAGTTTTGTTAATAATTATAGTTACCTACTTTGAAAAATTCAAAAAGTGTCATACTCTTAAGCATTCTCGCATTGTGGAATTGTCTAATAAATATTAATTAACTATTATTATATAATTTTATATTTTTATATTTAGATTGATTTCATTACTAATATTTAGTTACAGACTCCAATTATTGCAAATATATCATAAGTTACCTATACAAAATATTTAAAATCTCAAAAGTAAATTATTTTCAAGTTTTATTATAAATAAAATTTATTTATTTTATTTTCATAAGATAGTTTTTTTTTAATTAAGACTATTTCATATGTAATTTATCTTTTAATTAAATTATTAATTTAGAATTTTCTACTAATTATATATGGCTTATTTATATTTTTATATTAGGAGTATAAAAGAAAATTATTGAATTAGACAAAATATAATAAGAAAAATTATTAAGTTAGGTTAAAGATAATAAAAATAAAATATTAAATTAAGCAAGATACAATAAAAGGAAAATATTAAATTAGGTATATATTTGACTCGGATAACACATAAGCAACTAAAGCACTAAATTTTTTCATATCCAAGCGAATCATACGAATTAGACACATAAATTATGAGAATTTTGCATTAATATATACTTGTTTAACACCCATGTATTACACGGGACTTACCAAAAGATAAATATAAAAAATATTTGTGATAATTACAGAATTTTAAATTTAAAATAAGAAATTCAAATAATGTATTCTCAACCCGTGCCATATACATGTCTAATCTATTTATTAATTACTATAAATATTAAATAAACTTTTATTTGATGTTTAAATTCATTAATAATCTTAGTTACATACTTACAAAAACTCAAAAGGTCTCACATTCTAAACCCGTGTCTAATATCTATATTTTTAATTATTATTATTAAATCATTTTATATTTTAATATTTAGAATAAATTCGTTAATAATTATTACATACTTTGAGATATTAAAAAGATGTCATACTCTCAACCCGTGTCACATTGTACTGGTATTTAATCAATGTTTATTAATTATTAGTATATAATTTAATATTTTATGTTTATATTGAATACATTACTAATATTTAGTTGTAAATAACCCATATTTTACCTATATAGAATATTTGAAACACAAAAAGTAAAATTATTTTAAATTCTATTATCAATAAAACTTATTTAATTATTTTCATAATAATTTTTTTTATTGTATTTAAAATTATTTCATATATGTAGTTTGTCTTTTGATTAAAATAACTAATTTAGATCTTATCTACTAATTATATATGACTTATTTATATTTTTATATTAGGAGAATCAAAGGACAAAATTAAATAAGAAAAATATAATAAAAGAATTAAATTAGGTAAGATATAATAAAAAGAAAAGTATTTAATTAAGTAATATTAGGTTCGGATAACACATAAGCAAACGAAGCACCATAATTTTTTATTTGTCAAACGAAGCCTACGAAGCAGACACATAGGTTAGGAGGATTTTGCATTAATATATAGAGGTGATTTGGGTAATTCTTATGTGTTAAGGCAACACGGACGGAGTTCAAAAGCATAAAATCGTATTCGCCCCATCACAAATCGGACCATATAAAAGGATAAAAAAAATCAGAATGCTGCTCATTCTTTCTTCTACTCCAGCCTCTCTCCCCGATCCCCAACCTTTGTAAAAAATCACCGCAACTCCGCAGCCATGCCTCCGTCGAGCAACCATCAAGCTACATAATAACTCTACACCTTTTCTCTCTGCCCATTCTAACGACATAAAAATCTCGAAAATCCTACAATTTCGCCGCATCTCCACCGAGCCTCCACCGTAAATTCATGACCGCACATTCTCTGACTACCACGAATCTAGTGTTGCGATTATAATATGTTAATTACTGATTTGGAACAGTAAATCGATCTCCAATTTGGGTGATGCGAAACTCGGCTCAATCCCAGGCTGAAAAGAAATGCTTGTATTTCTCATATTGGTAATTCACAGTATCATTCCAGCATCAAATCCCTTTTACTAAAAAAAACTTCTTCATGTTCCGCACATAACTAAGAATCTCATTAGTGTCTCTCAATTCGCTCAAGATAACTCTGTTTACTTTGAATTTCACCCTACTTCTTGCTATGTAAAGGACCAGGTTACGCAACAAATTCTTCTCCGAGGCTCTCTTAGGAATGGTCTTTACAAATTTGACATCCAGCTCGCCATCAACCCCATCTACCTCTTTCATGAGACAAAACCCTAGTATTTTCATCACTGAGTCCAGTGATTCGAATAAAGAAAGCAGCTTTACAGTTGTGGCATCTTAGATTAGGGCATCCTGCCAATAATGTATTACAAGAAGTTCTCAGAACCTGTAATCTTTCCATTTCTAATGTTAATAAAATTACCTTTTCTACTTGTTGTGCTTGTCTTCAGGGTAAAAGTTATAAACTACCCTTTTCTCCTTAAGGAACCGAATATACAAAACCCTTTGATCTTGTACATACCGATGTATGGGGTCCTGCTCCTGTCAAATCCTCAAATGGATTCTCCTAGTATGTTTTCTTTATTGATCATTATACTCGATATACCTGGATTTATCTGCTAAAGTATAAATCTGATGTGTTCGATGCCTTCACTCATCTACAAAATCTTATCCTTACTCAGTTTAATTCTAAAATCAAATCGGTACAAAGTGATGGAGGGGGGGAATTTATAGCCCTTACAAACCTGTTTCACACCTCTGGGATACACCACAGAATCTCTTGTCCCTACACACCTCAACAAAATGGCCTTGCTGAAAGAAAACATCGACACATTGTTGAAAAGGTCTTTCTCTCCTCTCTCATTCGCATCTACCTAACAAATACTGGGATGATGCCTTCACCACTGCTGTCTACCTCATAAATCGATTACCTTCTAAAATCACCTAGTACAAAAGTCCTCATCAGCTCCTACTAAATCAAGTCCCCAACTACACTCATCTCAAACCCTTTGGGTGTCTCTGTTACCCTCATCTTAGACCGCTCAATAAACACAAGCTTCAGTTCAGGTCGCTTCCTAGTACATTTCTTGGTTACAGTGAACACTATAAGGGTTTCAAAGTCCTACTGCCAGATAACAAAGTTATAATCACCAGACATGTGATCTTTGACGAGCTCAAATTTCCCTTCTCTAAACACTCTGAACCTCACTCCTGCTCCAATGTTCAACCATCGATCCTTGGTCCTCCACCTCTTATACCACAAGCGACCTCGCCACATGTGCCAGTGAGCTCCACACTACCACATGCGATCTCACCACAACCATGTGCGACCTCATCACAATCGCCTGCGACCTCCACACAACCACATGCGACCTCATCACAGTCTCATGTTCAGCCCTCCATACTTGGTCCACCTCCTTCCATACAAGTACCCCAGAATCCATACCTCGCGACCTCACCATCACCTCCAATGGTCCAATCTCCAAGTTCTCCCCATCAACCAATCCCACTATCCTCCAACCAATCTAGTCCATCTACTATTCCTCTTACTGTTGAATTACCAATTATGAGCTCTCTGCATGCCTCTCCTTTTCCTCGTACTAACCCTCTTTCAGGTAAACACCATATGGTCACATGGGCTAAGGCAAGAATTTACAAGCCCAGGGTGCTCAGTGCTCAGCTTCTCGATTTCCAGGAGCCCTCCTCCTATGTTGAGCCTTTAGCGCATCCCAAGTGGAAAGCAGCTATGAGTGAAGAATATGCCGCTCTCCTTAAAAATCAGACATGGTCCCTCTCTGAGCTACCTCCGGGCAAGTCCTTGATCGGTTGCAAGTGGGTGTTCAAACTAAAAACTCATGCTGATGGTTCTGTTGCTCATTATAAAGCCAGATTGGTCGCTAAGGGATACAGTTAGGTGCCCGGTTTTGATTTTTCTGACACTTTCAGCCCGGTTGTTAAAGCTGCAACTATCTGAGTGGTGCTCTCCATCGCGGTCAACTGTAATTGGTCGGTCCAACAATTGGATGTCAATAATGCCTTTCTGCACAGCGAGCTGGATCAAGAAATCTTCATGGCTCAACCACCTGGTTTTGAACAGGAGGGTACCAATCTTCAGGTGTGCAGATTGTCGAAAGATATTTACGGGCTTAAGCAGGCTCCTCGCGCTTGGTTTGGAAAATTGCGAGCTGTTCTTATTAGTTTTGGTTTCTCTGCCTCCCGGGTTGATAGCTCTCTCTTCTACTCCAACAGTTCCTCGGGCTGCATATGGGTCTTAGTGTATGTTGACGACATCCTTGTCACAGGAAGCGACAAGGTCGGAATTTTTCAACTTATTAATCACTTTGATTCCACCTTCTCGTTGAAGAATCTCGGTGAACTGCATCATTTTCTTGGCATTGAGGTCTCGCACACCGCTCAAGGTCTACATTTGAATCAGGGCAAGTACATTTTAACTCTTCTTGGAACAGCAGGTATGTCTGGAGCTAAAGCTACACCTACACCGATGGTTGTCTCTCCTGTCCTCTCTAAGTCCCAAGTGGAGCCCACTGTTGATCCAACCTTTTACAAAAGTATAGTTGGAGCTCTTCAGTATATCATGATTACTCGACCTGATATCTCTTACAGTGTAAACAAAGTGTGTCAATATATGAACTGTCCTCTCAGCACTCACTGGCGAGCTGTCAAGAGAATTCTGTGATATCTTGCTGGTACCACTTCTTATGGGCTCACCTACAGTAAATCCTCATTCTTTGCTCTGACAGGTTTTTCAGACTCCGACTGGGCTGGTGATCTGGATGACAGAAAATCCATCACTGGTTTTTGTATTTTTCTAGGTCACAATATTGTCTCCTGGTGTTCTAAGAAGCAGACCTCCGTTTCGAGGTCCAGCACCGAGGCTGAATATCGCAGTCTTGCTCATGCTACTGTTTAGTTGGTTTGGATCCGCTCCTTGCTAAGCGAGCTTCAGGTCTCTCTTCCCGCTATTCCCAAAATCTGGGTCGATAATCAGAGTGCTATTGATGTTGCCTCCAATCCTGTTCTTCATGCTCGTACTAAGCACTTTGAATTAGATCTTCACTTTGTTCGCGACCTCATTGCAAAGAAATTCCTGCAGGTTCGGTTTGTCCCTTCTATTGATCAGACTGCCGATGTCTTCACCAAATCACTATCTCATCAATTCTTTGCTCGGCTTCGGAACAAGCTCTCTGTTCATCCTCTCTCCGCACTCGAATTGAGGGGGAATAATAGAGAGCGACCTGATAAGTTTAGGTCGCCTGGTCATAAACTGCTTAGCGACCTGAAGAAGCGTGCAGTACCAGGTCGCAATGTTGGTGACCTCTCAGGTCGCACGATAGGTCGCTCGGAGGTCGAACTTACTACTGACGATGGGTCTCAGATGAGGACAACCTACCTGACGTCAGCTGATGTCGTCAGCCCTAATCCAGTACATCCAGCTGTTAGGATGTACTGTAGCAATAGTGACCACAGGATTTGAATTAATGTACTGTCGCAAGTTTTAGCCACATATTATAGGGTTACCTTTACTATATAGTGGCGACATTCCCTGATGTAATGTGGTGTGATGAATGAATGAAAACTTAGCAAAAAAGTTGAATACAAAATATTTCTCAAATATGTATTCTTTACTTCCTTTCAAAAATATGCATTAAATGCAAAGCTAAAACTGGAAAATGAAAGTTTGATCCCAAGCCAAAAGGCCATTAATGTTTACTGGATGAGAACATACAATTTCTACTTGAATATAAAACAACACATTACACTATCCTTATATAAACCTACAACTAGGGTTTAGCTGCTGCATGGCAGCTGTCAAACATCATCTAGCCGTTCATCTTGGTACAAGTGTCATCACAGCCTTCATTTTGCTCGTTGCCTATGTTTTGTCTTGATGCACAGCTCTTCTTTTCCATGTCAGCATGCATATTATGATCATTTGGCTTGTAGTGATCATCATCCATGCGCCCTTCCTTGGATGTATCTTTCACACGCCCCCTCAATTCGATCGTGCTCCTGCTAATTATGTGGAGCTTATTTCTGAGCTTAGAGAAGAATTAGAAAGACAATGGCTTGTTTAAAGCATCTGCAACTTGTTCAAAGGCTGGAATGTGTTGTACTCTTAATTTTCCAGTTGCAATTTTCTCTCTTACAAATTGATAGTCAAGAGCCACATGCTTTGTTCTAGCATGTAGAATGGAATTAGTGGCTAGAGCTATAGTACTAAGGTTATCAACCCAAATTAGAGGTACTCTGGAAGGAGATAACCCTATTTCTCCAAGTAGGGAGCTGATCCATGTCACTTCACATGCAGCATTGGCCAGGCTCTTGTATTCTGCCTCTGTACTGGACCTTAACAGAAAAGGCTGTTTCCTTGAGCACCATGATATCAAGCTATTTCCAAAGTAAACACAGTATCCAGTGGTTGATCTTCTATCATCTACATCAGCTCTCCAGTCTGAATCAGAGAAGGCACTTAGGTCAAGATGTGATGTATAGACCATAGTTCCTTGTTCCTGCAAAATACCTCAAAATCCTTTTAACAGCTTTACAATGTGTGTCCAAAGGAGCAGACATGTATTGACAAATCTTGTTCACACAGTAACTCAATTCAGGTCTTGTTAAAGTCACATACTGCAGGGCTCCAACAACACTTCTATATTTAGTTCCATCCACTGTGGGCATTCCCTGATATTGGGACAGCTGTAGGGATGATACCATTGGTGTAGGAGTAGAATTAGCTAATTCTATCTTGCATCTCTCAAGTAGCTCCTTGATGTACTTTTCTTGACATAAGTGCATTCCATCATTTGTTCTGGTGATTTCAATCCCAAGGAAATGACTAATCTGTCCAAGATCCTTAATGGCAATTTTTTGGCCAAACACTTTGGCAAACCGATCAATTAATATGGGATTAGATCCTGTAACAAGAATATCATCCACATAGATCAACACAAAGAGACAATCTTGACCTTTAATCCTGCAGAATAGAGAACAATCAACCTTGGAGTCTCTAAATCCCATCCTGATCAAAACAAACTTAACCTTCCTGAACCATGCTCTTGAGGCTTGTTTCGGACCATACAAGGCCTTTGATAACTTGCAGACCATTTGATTGTTATCCTTCTCAAATATTGGTGGCTGCTTCATGTATATTTCTTCACTTAATTCTCCATTCAGGAAAGCATTGCTCACATCTAATTGTCTGATTCTCCAAGAATAATTCACAGCCAAGGTAAGCATGATTCTTATAATGCTATGCTTCACTACAGGACTAAAGGTTTTAGAAAAATCAAATCCAGGCATTTAGGAATATCCTTGATCCACTAATCTTGCCTTGTATTTGGAGATCCTTCCATTTGCATGCCTTTTTATTTTGAAAATCCATTTGCTTCCAACAATGTTCCTTCCCTTTGGCAATTTAACTAGCTGCCAGGTATTGTTTTTGATCAAAGCACCTATTTCCTCCTGCATGGCTTGCTTCCATTTCTTGGAGTTAAGAGCCTCAGTGAGGGAATAAGGCTTAGTCTCCTTAGTGACACTAGTGTTATATGCCTTAGGTTTGTAGATTCCCATTTTTGACCTTGTGATCATGGGGTGTCTTGAAGGAACCTCCTGTGCAGTTGAGGCTTCTGAATCATTGTTGATTGGAGGCATCTGAAAAAACAATGGTATGGCTGGAATACTACTCCTTGAGCTGACTGAATTACTGGCAGAAGGTGAGCTCTCTCTTGAAGCTGAGGATTGATGATTGATAGGGCTATGTACAGGAGAGCTTTCACTTGCAGTATTCACACCTGATTCATCCAAGCTATGTGTTGTGGGGATGATATGGACCACAGGTGGATCATTGTGATCCATAACTTTCTGCACACTCAAATTCTCTTTATAAGGAAAAACCCCTTCATCAAATATCACATTCCTAGTGATTGTGATTCTCTTATCTGGCAGTAAAACCTTATATCCCTTATACTGATTGCTATAACCAATGAACACTCCTGCACATGATCTGTATTCCATCTTGTGCTTGTTGTAAGGCCTTAAATGAGGGTAGCATAGGCAGCCAAAGACTCTCAATCTCTTGTAATCAGGTTTATGCCGATAAAGGATCTCAAGTGGTGTTTTGAATTACAGTGGCTTGTTGGGAACTCTGTTCAAAAGATAGGTAGCTGTCACAAAAGCATCTACCCAAAAATTCAGAGGTAAACCTGATTGAGCTAGCAAAGACAATTCCATATTCACAATATCCTTATGCCTTCTCTCTGCAAAACCATTTTGCTGAGATGTATAGGCACAAGACATTTTGTGTCCTATAACATTATCCTGAAAATACCTTTTGAGTGCAATGTACTCTCCTCCACCATCACTCTGCACCATTTTGATCTTTTTACTGAATTGGTTCTCAACTAATGCCTTAAAACTGACAAAGGCCTCATACACAACAGACTTGGCTTTGAGCAAATATACCAAGTAAATCTGGAATAGTGATCAATAAAACTCACATAGTAGCTACAACCATTATCAGAATTAACATGACAAGGACCCCATAAAGCAGTATGAACAAGTTCAAAAGGACCACTATAGATAAAATCAGAACTAGAAAAGGGAAGCTGATGACTTTTAGCAAGTGCACAAGGCTGACACCAACTGGAATTTTTATTAACTTGAAAAGGTATATTACAATCCTTGAGGGCTTTCTCAACATTCAAAAAATTGATGTGTCCAAGCCTTTGATGCCAAAGATCAAGGTTGGAACACTCATTTATTTTAACAAAAAAACAGAAAGGCTGAGGAGATGGTTCAGCTGAAACTTTATTAACAATATTGTGGCTTTGGAGATTGAACTGGTACAGGCCTTCCCTAAGTGTGCCCTTGAGCAGGATTTCTTGAGTTGCTAGGTCCTTGACAAGACAAAAGGAGGGATGGAACTCAAAAAACACTTTATTATCCTTGGCAAATTAAGAAACAGATAACAGGTTTCTAGTAATATTAGGAACATGGAGGAGGTTTTTGAGAATGAAAATCTTAGGGCTAATGGACTCCTCAGAGTTTTTGAGAAATAAACTACCAAAGTGAGCAATGTTTGCTCCTTCACCATTTCCCATTTACAACTTGTTGTTGCCATGATACTCAGAAGCAATATTCGGATTCTCCAGCTCATTAGTTACATGATTTGAGGCTCCTGAATCAGGGAACCAACTCATTTCAGATCCAACATCAGAATATCCACCAGCTGCAGGCATTTGAACAAAGTTAAGTGTAGGGTTCATTTTTGTAGATTGATTCAGTTGTTGAGAGGAAGGTGGATTGTTGTTGCCTTGATTATCATATCTGTACCAGCACTTATCAGCAGTGTGGCTAACTCCTTGGCAAATCTGGCAGAGAGGCCTGTTGTTTTGATTTCTCCCTCTGCCTCTTCCTCTATAGCCATTCCTTCCTCTGATGGAATGATTGTTAAATCTACCCCCTCTTCCTTGGACAAAACCAGGACTATATCCTCTATTGTTCTGAGTAACAACATTAGCAAAGTGTTGTGATCCTTCAGAATTGACAGCTGAGCCTTGATTCATCTCCATTCTAGACTCATAAGTGAGGAGCAAGGAGTGGACCTCAGAAAGAGAATGAGGAGGATATATGGATGTCACATTCACCACAACTGAGTCATATTCTGGTCCTAAACCAGTTAGGACATGTAGGATTTGGTTTCGCTCAGACACCTTCTCTCCAACAGTTGCAAGCAAATCACAGCATCCCTTTATTTTGTTCAGATATTCTCTCATGGACAAAGTGCCCTTTTTCAAAGTTTGTAGCTTCAACCTGTATTGCATGACCTTGGCAGCAGATTGGCTGGCAAAGTTTCCTTCTATTGTCTCCCAGATCTCTCTTGCAGTGCTCAATACCACCATTAAAATCATGATTCCTTCAGACAGGGATGACATTAGCCAAGAGGCCAAGAGCTGATCTTGTCTCATCCATTGCAGATATTCAGGATTTGATGTGGTTTATCCTGATTGTTCATCAAGAATGAATTTTTCTGGAGCCACAGAGGTTCCATTGATGAGATTTTCAACACCATATCCTCTGATTGTTGTTATGACTTGCTGCTTCCAAATGAGGAAGTTTGATTCATCAAGTTTTGTAGATATGAGCTGACTGTTTGGTTGAATGAGGGGATTCTGGTTTGATGTATTGGTGTGTTGTGTATTTGAGGTGGCCGTTTTGGACATGATGAAGATTTAAAAAAAAAAAAAGGAAAACTATCAGATTTATATGGAGACAAGATCACATGGCTCTGGTACCATGAAAAGAAATGCTAAAATATGCATTAAATGCAAAGCTAAAACTGGAAAATGAAAGCTTGATCTCAAGCCAAAAGGCCATTAATGTTTACTGGATGAGAACATACGATTTCTACTTGAATATAAAACAACACATTACACTATCCTTATATAAACCTACAACTAGGGTTTAGCTACTGCATGGCAGCTGTCAAACATCATCCTACTGTTCATCTTGGTACAAGTGTCATCACAGCATCACAGCCTTCATTTTGACCGTTGCCTTTGTTTTGTCTTGATGCACAGCTCTTCTTGTCCATGTTAGCATGCATGTTATGATCATTTGGCTTGTAGTGATCATCATCCACGCGCCCTTCCTTGGATGTATCTTTATGATCAGCCCCAATAAAAAATTAATTTTCTATAAAAAAAATCAATTACCTGATATATACACAAATAGCTGACGCGCCTATCCATTGTCGTTCAAGAACATGCTCAATTTCATCCACACCAATTATCTCTTTGAATGACTTACCAAATATGTCTTCCTCAATGATTAAGCCACGCGATGTATTTCCATGTTTCATGAACAATTCGACATGCATGCCAAGGTGATTGCAATATGGGGTGTTCTTAGTAGCAGCTTCATGKGAGAAATCTTTAATCACTTCTTTTCTAGGATTTTTACCGAGGGTCTCAACTACTTTAGTTGCTTGTACAGTACTTGCAACGTGGTGGTTTATAGATTTTGAATTCTTTGCGCCAATGTTGTTTTTAGATTTTGTAGTCTGTGCCTCGATATTGTCTTTGGATTTTTCATTAATCTTGGAAATTTGGATTTCAGATGATATAAGAAATAATAAAGTAACATATACGAAAGAATATTATATATATATATATATATATATATATATATATATATATATATATATATATATATATATATATATATATATATATATATTGCATTAATCTGGAAATTATTTATTCCAAATGTTATAAGAAATAATAAACTAGCAAGAATCAAAGAATAATCTTACCACATTATCTACAGCTATGAGGTTTATTGGCCATGCCACAAAAGTGCATGTTGCATCTATAATTGCCATCACTCCTTCGTCATAAATAGGTAATGGCAATAGAGCATCTGGCTCAAAAGCAACTTCAATACCAACTTTCACACAGTGATTAACATGAGTTTGTCTTTATTTTAGTTAGTATTTTAGTTCATTTTTATTATTATTTTCGATGAAAGTTGGATAGATTGAGCATATTTTCGTATTTTCTTATCTCAAACTTATTTTATTATGTTTTAATTATAATTAATTAATTTTATGTTTATTTTAGGTATTTATAAGTATTTGAGTTTAGATTTAGTCAAGGATGGGCAAACGAGTAGAGTTTCAGCAAAAACGGGC
>BMAC01001506.1:18861-38680 GCA_014905375.1 Phtheirospermum japonicum
AGGTATTTATAAGTATTTGAGTTTAGATTTAGTCAAGGATGGGCAAACGAGTAGAGTTTCAGCAAAAACGGGCCGCGATTTGAAGAATTTGAAGCAGCCGACTTTCTATAACGGTTTTTTATCTGAAACCATTATAGTATCCTGCCGACCAGCCCTGCCGAGCCCTATCGACCAAGCCTACCGAGCGCTGCGCACACCTGCCGACCGCACCTGCGCCAGTCCGCCCGCATCGACCAGTTTACGTCGGTTGATGAAATAACCATTATAGAAACCCTGATCGACGCACCTGCCCACGAACTCTCTGTAGCGTCAATCCTAAACACGTCGATCGACGCCCGATCGACGCGACTGCCCAGAAAATGCATTTTTAAGGGTTTCTTGCTACCCAAGACTTCCCACAACTATAAATACCCTATGTATTTCATTTTTTTACATACACAATCATATTCCTAGGGTTTCTAAGGCCTTTTAGGGGCTGACAACCCCAACGAGTGCTGTTTATTTTCTTAGTTTCTCTTTAAATTTTTTATTTTCAAATCTCTAACTTTAGATTAGTATAGATTAGTTCTTAGATAGATTAGATAGCTTAGATTCGAGATCTCGACACCAAAACGCTGCTGTTCATCATAGTTTAATTAGTAAGTCTTTAATTCCTTTCGTTTTAATTTAGTTTAATTAGTTCTTATGCTTTTCGATTCATGCTTGATAGTTTAATAATTGATCTTCAAACAAACAAACCCCCCCATGTATAATGATGAATTGCATAATATTACTGGTGATGATGATGTTGGGATTATTATGTTGAGATTGATGAAATTGCTTGGCTAGATTTAACGGGTGTAGAGCCTAGAATCGTCGTGAACCATCAATTGGGATTTTCCCAAGAGATCGTGGAAATGATTCGAAGCTCTAGAACCCTTGATTCATAAAACTTTTCAAAAAACCTTGATTTTTATTATTCTTCGTTTGAATTAAATTCTTGATTTTGTGTGTTTAGATTAGAATTTTATTTTATTCTCTTATTCGTGAACAACAAACACAAAAGGAACTTCCGAGCCTAGTTTTCCTTGAGAGATGATTCGATTCAACTTACCAACCTACACGCGATCCCGTTCTCTTGCGGGCGAGCTTTTAAATTTTTGACAAATTTTTATAAGTAGGTACACAAAAGTTCGAATCACACAGTCAACTGGAAGCGGTCTAGTGTTTATTTTTTCAATTGCATGATTATACACTTTTCCACTACCAACAATGCGATAAGCCGGGGACGATAAATAGATCTTACATTACGAGACCCCCTAAACAAAAATGAAATGATTGAAGCTATGTGATAACCATCAATTACACTTTCACGAGAAGATGGAGAAAGAAAAAATAAAAAATAGTTTGTAGGCATTTTAATGTCTAAACTGATATCTTTTGAAATGTTTAAAATTAACACTTACCGAAATTAAGGGGTCAAAGTGTAATAAGTTTATAAATGTGAAAGGGGTTTTTGGAATACTTTGTACCTATAAAATAAATTTCATGGGTGTTATTTGCAATTTTGAAAGTTATCTTAGTTGTTTTTGTAATTAGTTAGACCTCAAGGGTACTTTTTATAATTAACTCAAACCTTATTAATTTCTTCTTCTAGTGGCTGAGTATAGAAATTAATCATAACATCTGTGTAATAAATCATAATATCTGTATTAATTTAGGACACCTCAGCAAGAAAGAAGACCGCTGACAGCTAGGACACCTCAGCAAGAAACAAAACAACACTGTGTAATTAATCATAATATCTGTATTAATACTTCATATTACAACAAACCACATGAAACTTGATTATCTGTTCAAATTGTAAAATCTATCCCAGAAGATTCGGTTAATTACAAGAAACCACATGAAACTTGATTCTACCTAAAATATTAATTACAAAAACACCCTATAGTTTACCTAATTCCTCTTTTCTAATTACACAACATTACTTTTATCAGGATATCGCGAAAATATACTATTTATATTTTAAAATTACAAAAACTACCCTAGAAGATTGGAGAAATTACAAGAAACACCTTAAAGTTTGATTTGGAGTTGGGACCCAAAAGAAACTTGGGCTTTTATTACTTGGATTTGATAGTAATATTTAGACATCGTAAGTTACGGATAATTGAAAAACAACATATGTTGTCCATTTGAATTATAAAAAATGAATAATTACTACTGCTATGCCATTACATTTTTTACCTAGAAGTTTGAAGTATTTTCAAAATACCACTACAAGTTTGGTTAAACCTTCAGAGTTACTTCTGGTTGGTAATACTATTTAGAGATCAGAAATTATACGGATAATTGAAAAAATAATCTGCAAACTTTTCTGAATTATAATTAAAATCTTAAACTATATGAAATTGCATAATAATAATTAAAACACGAAAGGAAACAAGGTTTCCTCAATTTTCACACGGTGGTCTTGTTTCTTGCTCAGGTGTCCTAGTAATTAATCATAATACATATATTATGATTAATTTAGTATTGGGATTCTAAAACCTCTTTGTGTTCTAGTTCTCAGTGGACTTGTTTTATCACACACAAAAGGTTTTGCCATGCCTAACAGATTCCATTTTCTTTTCTCTCAATAAATGTTTGTTTTTGATTGCTGCTTAACAACTTACACAGAAAACGTTTCAAAACCCCAATTCTTATTTATGAATATATTAAACTTTGACCCCTAATTTCAATACTCAATCAAGATTCATTTTTTTTTAATTTTGAAAATTAGCTGAGTTTTTTGTAATCAACCCAATATTTTACAAAAAACATCTGCCCCATTAAATTCTCAGGTGAACTCAGTTTTATGAACGGACGGACTCAGCCCATCGACATCTCTAGTATAATCAGTCTTCTAGAAATTTTGATGAGGAAGCATTACAAAAACTAACCCTAGGGTTTAGACTAAAAGACATAATTTTCTGTTATAATTACAATTATACCGACATTTGGTTTTGTCTTATATAATAAATGCATGCTCAAGACCAAAATAGAAAGGAAGAAAGACTAACAGAAAACTAAAACCTGTACACTTTCTTAAAAATGTTATTGTTGATCTTTCTCTACAGACAGATAACACTGGATGAAGTACAATATATATTGAGATAACTTACCATTTTTTGCTCGAGGTGCGCGTAGCCCATACGTGAGGTCCTATATGGATATTTTGGGTTTGACGCTCGTTGTCGATTCTTTTTGCTTAATTCCTGTATCAATTACAACAACCATATCAATATTTGTGATTCATTTTTGCTAATTTCATGTATCATTTACAATAATCATATCAATAAGTGGTAATGTTTGTTTTGCAATCTTCATGTATCATTTATAACAAGCACATCAGTACGATAAAGATAAAGGGATCGAATACAAAATTAGTATTACCTGGAAAGAGACTCGAGTACGTTTTTCCACAAAGGCTCTCCATTGTTCCTCAGTGATAAAATGTTCATAGCATTTTGGAGGATGGGTCCTTATATTTCCCTTGGAATCCCTGAGAAACAGATTTGTCAAGGTTGTTCTGAAGGTCCTATGTAATTTACCTGCTTCCTTCATTACATATTCATGCCTTTCTGGCAAATCACCAATTTCAAAGGACTCCTACAAGAAATATGTATACATAAATGTCAACAAAAATATTTTTTAGATGACCTGTGAATCAGATTAAATAAATGAAAATGAACAATTAATATTTTACCTCTAAAATATTCCAAACCAGCTACTTAACGATATCTAAATCCTTATTTTTCCAAGTATCAATGGTAATTGGAACATTCTCACGAGCAACGACACCAATGTAGCTAGCGAACATTGAACCATTAGGCTCAATTGGTCGATAAAAATCATTCCAATTAACCTAATACAACATGAATTTATTTCATGAAATTGAGATGTGAATGGAAAACAAATAGTTATTACACATAAATCCGCATTTACAGTTGAAAAGTAAGCAAAAACAATTTTGAACCCCTGATATCTTTTAGAAACTGGATCCATAGTTTCCATGAAATTAATTATTTGTTTACTAAACCATCACGGTCTTGATTCATAGATCCCTCGATTCGAGAATTCAAAATAAGAGGATCGGCTCATTTATCAATAAGAGTTTCTCTAAAGGCTAGTCTAATGAAAAATTATTTGATAATTATTTTTAAGCATGCAGTGATTTTTTTTAATGACCTTGTCTATATAGTATGTGTCATATTCACTACATTACAATTAAACTAATCATTGAATATGCTTTGAGGAAGAAGAAAACTTTCTATTACAACTTTTCATGATGAATTAGGGAAAAATCGTCTTGTTTTTGTATACCATTTCAATTTAATGTACTATAAAGTATAACTCTAATAATTCACAGATTTATCTAAATACTAATAGCTGATTTAAATTTTCTTGTCAGGATCCCCATACTCGTAGGCAAAACTATATGCCTATATGAAAGAAGAATTTCCAAACAAAGACTTTGTAACTTAAACCAAACATTACCCAATTTAAAGTCAAATGTGAAATGTGGAACATTGGCATATCATCTGTCAAAAAGCCAGTACCTACTATAGTTTTAAGGTCCAAAATTAAGTAATTCTAATCAATTTTTTTTA
Source organism: Phtheirospermum japonicum (assembly GCA_014905375.1). Taxonomy (NCBI): domain Eukaryota; kingdom Viridiplantae; phylum Streptophyta; class Magnoliopsida; order Lamiales; family Orobanchaceae; genus Phtheirospermum; species Phtheirospermum japonicum. The sequence goes on from BMAC01001506.1 coordinate 23,496, forward strand.
ACACATAATGACATGTAATAATGTGAAAAATTCAACCAACAATCAAATTCATGATTATACATATATTAAATGAGGTTTAATTGTATAAATATCATACACCCTAAGTGTTATATGTCTGTGCAATGTAGACGCTGAAGGAGGACAAAAACTAGTTTACCTTAAATTTTATTCCCTTATTACGAGCACGAATGATTTTCTTCATAATAACTGTTCGCTTCCTTTCCACATCATCAGAATGGGGGTCATGGTCATCACCTGGAGCTTCCATTTACCTAGAACAAATTGAATTAAATATTGAGGTAAGTATAACTAACTACAAGAACTTAAAGCAACCAAAAAACAAAATTATATATAAATATATATCACTTGAAAGTCTAAAATTAATTCACAAGCAGAAATTAACAATTAACTAACAATAATAATGCAGCATTCGATTGAACTCCAAGGTCGAAGAATGATGAATTTAAAACTAATGGACCTAAAAAACGAGAACCATAATTTTCATTATCTGCCAAACTTCTCATATTCCCTTTTAGGTCGAAATTTTGAATAATTGAAGGGGACAAAATTCTGGATTTAGAATCTAAAGCGGTATCTCTCACCTTCGATTATCGACAAAGGGTGAGAATTTATTAGGAGCAGAACCAATTTCAATTTTTCAACTGGGGCGCCAGCTATTTCTTCAGAGCAGCGACCCACGGGAGCTGCAAGTGAAATACATATTGAGAGAGAGAGAGAGAGATGAAGGGAGGAAGAGATAAAGGAGAGACAGGAGGGGGAGAGACAAATCTTACCACAATTCAAGGCTTGCGGCGGCATTGGTGGTTGTGGCGGTGGCTAGCGACGGAGGAGAGTTTTTATAAAACCGAACTGCGGGGGAGAGGGGAAAACTTTTTATGTGGAATATTATTAACAACTCTAAACGCTATTTTATATCCTAACTTTTAGGTGCGGGAGATCGCTTTTTGCAAGAAGCGCTATCGTATATGATGACTTCAGATAGCGCTTGATACCCAAAATGCTATTTAATATATGATGACTTCAGATAGCGATAGTTAACAGAAATGCTATTTAATAAACCTAATTAGATAGAGCTTGGTAACCTAAATGCTATCTAATAAACATCATTAGATAGCGCTTCATTATTAAAACGCTACCTATTTTTTTGACAACACTTCATGTTGTAAGCGCTATATGAAAGCAGTTGTTCGCTTAGCGTTTCTATATAAATCGCTCTTTCAAAAATCTGCATACATTCAGATAGCACTTTACATTAAAAGCACTATGCAAAGTAAATATATAATACATTCCAGATAGCGCATACTAAATAAAGCGCTGTATAAAAGTCCCAGACTTTTTCAGATAGCACTAGTTACTTGAAACGCTATCTGAATGCTGTTTTGGCGTAGGGCTTTTATTATACAATCTTAATGCTTTTTATCAAATAAAGAAATACACAAAAAGTCTGATCCATCTATTTAATTAGATCTAAGGCCCATAATTGACCCTAGGTTCACATATAAGGACATGGTTTTCATTTGAACCTAATCCTATATATATATATATACACACACACACAAACATGATTTCTAGTTGGTTTCCAATTGGTTTCTATGTCCAAATAATTGAGAAAATGAACTCTGCCAATAACATGTGTTTATATATGCTTTTTAGTTCGTTTCCAGTTGATTTCTATACACTAATAATTGTGAACGAAACCTTTCAAAATCATGTGTTTCTATATGGTTTCCAATTTGTTTCTCATTGGTTTTTATACCCTAAGTTAGGAAAAGTGAACCCTGTTGGGACAAGTGATATCTCGTACGTGTTTTCAGTCGATTTCCTGGATGTTTCTATACCCTAGTAGTTGGAAAAAGTGAACCCTACTTGGGCAGTGATATGTTTCATGCGTGTTTACAGTCGATTTTCTAGTTATTTCTACACCCTAAGTTGGGACAAGCGAACCCTATCTGGGCAAATGATGTGTTTCGTGCGTATTTGCAGTCGATTTCTTAGTTATTTCTATACCCTAACAGTTGGGAAAGGTGAACCTTATCAGGGAAAATGATATGTTTCGTGCATGTTTCTAATCGATTTACTGGTTATTTCTATACCCAAATAGTTGGGAAAAGTGAGCCTTGTCTTGTGTCTACTCCGTTCATGTTGTAATTTGTCCAACTAAGAATGAAATAATTGAACAAACCCATCTTCCCCAAACCAAATGCTGCTCACAAGTTTTTAAAAACAAAAGGAACACGCTATAGCTCAGACTCCACTTTCAGCACTATCGCACTGCCGTTGTGTTTCGTCGCAAACACAAACTTTATTCGACGGACTTAGAATCAACTCTCACTGTCAGATTCACGCTCCGACTCGAATACATATGCTGCTCAAGTAACAGATCCAACGAGCTTGCTAAATTGAACTCGAAATTTCTAGATTTGGAGGTATATATTTATATAAACTAATTATGAGAATTTAGAATTTAAATTATCTTTTAATGGCATGGATATATACATGAAGAAATAAGGTTTTGGGATCTGGTTTTGAGTTCGAATCGGGGGATCTATCTGTATTGTTAATGGTTATTGTTTGATTTGGTTGATGTTGGCGAGGGAAAGAGGATGCCGGGAGATCACCCCCATATATTAATGTAAAATTCTCCTAACCATTATGTCTGCTTCGTATGCTTCGTTTGACAAATAAGAATTTTTGGTGCTTCGTTTGCTTATGTGTCATCCGAGCCTAATATTTACCCAATTTAATACTTTTCTTATATTGTATCTTACCTAATTTAATTCTTTTATTATATTTTTCCTTATTTAATACGTTCCTTCTCCTAATATAAAATATAAATAAGTCATATATAATTAGTAGATAAGATCTAAATTTGTTATTTTAATTAAAAGACACACTACATATGAAATAATTTAAATTACAAAAAAAAATTATTATGAAAATAGTTAAATAAGTTTTATTGATAATAGAAGTTAAAAAAATAAATTATTTTAGGAGTTTCAAATATTCTATATAGGTAAAATATGAGTTATTTACAATAATCTAAGTATGTAACTAAATATTAGTAATGTATTCAATCTAAACATAAAAATACTAAATTATATAGTAATAATTAATAAACATTGATTAGACACAGAACAATGCGACACGGGTTGGGAGTATAACATCTTTTGAATATCTCAAAGTATGTAACTAATAATTATTAACGAATTTATTCTAAATATTAATATATAAATAATTTAATAGTAATAATAAATTAAATAGACATTAGACACGGGTTTAGAATGTGACGCCTTTTGAATTTCTGTAAGTATGTGACTAAGATAATTAATGAATTTAATTTAAACATCAAATACAAAATGATTTAATATTTATAATAATTAATAAATATATTAAACATGTACAAGGCATGGGTTGAGAATACATTATTTTAATTTTTTATTTTAGATTTTAAATTAAGTAATTATCATAAATATTTTTTATATTTATCTTTGATAAGTTCTGTGTAATACACGGGTGTTAAACAAGTATATATTAATGGAAAATTCTCCTAATCTATGTGTTTGCTTCGTATGCTTCACTTGGATAATAAAAAAATTTGGTGCTTCAGTTGATTATGTGTCATCCGAGCCTAATATATGCTTAATTTTATGTTTTTCTTTTATTGTATCTTGCCTAATTTAATTATTTTTATTATATTAGCCTAACTTAATAGTTTTTTTATTATATTTTGTCTAATTCAACTCCGAATATAAAAATCTAAATAAGTCATATATAATTAGTAGAAAAAAATCTAAATTAATTATTTTAATTAAAATACAAATTACATATGAAATAGTCTTAATCACAAAAAAAAAATTATTTATGAAAATAATTAAATAAATTGTACTTATAATAAAGTTGAAATAATTTATTTTTGAAATTTTAAATATTCTGTATATGTAAATTATGATATATTTGAATTAATTGGAGAAAGTAACTAAATAAGTAATGAATTTAATTTAAATATAAAAAATAAAATTATATAATAATAATTAATTAATACTAGACAATGGTACTGCGAGAAGACTTGAGAGTATAACACCTTTTGAAAATTTTAAAGTATGTAACTATAATTATTAACAAAATTAATCTAAACATAAAAATATAAAATGAGATTTTTACTTATTTAATACTTTCCTTTGATTCTCCTAATATAAATATATAAATAAGTCATATATAGTTAGCAAATAAGATTTAAATTAGTTATTTTAATTAAAAGACAAACTACATATAAAATAATTTTAATTACAATTTTTTTTATTATGAAAATAATTAAATAAGTTTTATTGATAATAGAATTTAAAATAAATTTATTTTAGGAGTTTCCAATATTCTATATAGGTAAAATATGAGTTATTTATAATAATCTAAGTATATAACTAAATATTAGTAATGTATTCAATCTAAACATAAAAATATTAAATTATATACTAATAACTATTAAATATTGGTTAGACACCAGTACAATGCGACATGGGTTGAGAATATGATATCTTTTGAATATCTCAAAGCATGTAACTAATAATTATTAATGAATTTATTCTAAATATTAATATATAAAATAATTTAGTAATGTTAATTAATAAAATAGACATTAGACACGGGGTTACAATGTGAGTAACTAAGATTATTAATGAATTTAATTTAAACATCAAATACAAAATTACTTAACATTTATAATAATTAATAAATAGGTTAGACATGTACAAGGCATGTGTTGAGAATACATTATTTTAATTTTTTATTTTAGATTTAAAATTCAGCAATTATCACAAATATTTTTTATATTTATCTTTTGATAAGTCCCGTGTAATACACAAGTGTTAATCAAGTATATATTAATGCAAAATCCTCTTAATCTATGTGTCTGCTTCGTATGCTTCGCTTGGATAATAAAAAGTTTTGGTGCTTCGATTGTTTATGTGTCATCCGATCCTAATATATAACTAATTTAATACTTTTTTATTGTATCTTGCCTAATTTAATATATTCTTTTTATTATATTTTGCCTAACTTAATAGTTTTCTTTTATTGTATTTTGTCTAATTCAAAAACTTTCTTTTATACTCCTAATATGAAAATATAAACAAGTCATATATAATTAGTAGAAAAAAATCTAAATTATTTGTTTTAATTAAAAGACAAATTACATATGAAATGATTTTAATTACAAAAAAAAACTTATTTATGAAAATAATTTATTTTGAAATGTTAAATATTCTGTATATGTAGATTTTGATATATTTGCAATAATTGGAGTGTGTAACAAATATAGTAATGAATTCAATTTAAATATAATAATATAAAATCATAAAATAATAACTAATTGTTATTTATAGACAATGCCACAATGCGAGAAGGCTAGAGTATGACACCTTTAGGAATTTTCAAAGCACGTAAATATAATTATTAACAAAATAATCTAAACATAAAAATATAAAATAAGTTATTAATAATTAATTAATATTAATTAGAAACGGGTTGAAAATGTGACATCTTTTGAATTTTTATAAGTATGTAAATATAATTATTAACGAATTTAATCTAAATATTAAAATATAATATTAATTAATAATTTTAATAATTAATAAACTGAACATGTACGGTTGAAAACACGTCCTTATGCATTTTAAATCTAATTTTTTTTTGTAATTTTTATAAATAAATTTTATATTATAAATCGTGTATAATACACTGGTATTAAACTAGTAATATATAGAATTTAAAAAAAAAAAGTAATATCTTACATAAGAAAGAAGAAAAATAACGTATATGCAACATTTACTCATAAACGAGGTTAAGAAGGGTTTTGAGAAGACCACCCACACAACCGGATTAAAAGGCCCACACTCAGCCCAAGTAAAAAGGTCGTCAATGTGACTCGTTCAAAGAAAGATGAAGTCGCCGTCAAAAAATAAGGGAAAAAAGAAAGAAGATGAAGTCCAGTAGCTTTCTCTCCTCCATATTGCAGCCCGTCTTCTCGCTCCGTCCGAAACCGGGTCGACCCGTTACCTGCTCCGTCATTTTACCAAAACCACAGATTCCAATTTACCTCAGGCCGCCGGCATTCCGGGTCACCCTCTCAAACCTAAAGAACTGGCATATTTGGGCCAAGAATCAGGCCTCCTCGGTGGGCTCCGTCTTCTCCGACCTTGACAACGGCCCAGACTCAACCCTCCTCCACCGCGAGCTCAACTGGCTCGTCGAGGACGCGCTTGAGCGACCCGCTTTGCTTTTGCCCCAGAACTCCAGGAACAATTACGAAGATGCCACTCCGGTGTCGGTAAGGGCATGTTTGGACGATCTCTACAAGCTTTGGAAGCAGAGGATTGAGAATAGAAGGCCGTTTCAGTACGTGGTGGGCTGTGAGCACTGGAGGGACTTGATATTGAGCGTTGAAGAAGGGGTTTTGATACCCAGGCCCGAGACGGAGATTATTGTGGACTTGGTTGACGATGCCGTGAAGAGAAACAAGGAATTGAAAAATGGTTTGTGGGCCGATTTGGGGACTGGAAGTGGGGCGCTCGCTATTGGGATTGCCCGGGTTTTGGGCCCGGGTTGTGGGAAAGTGGTGGCTATTGACCTGAGCCCTGTTGCCGTTGCTGTTGCATCATATAATGTTGAGAGGTATAATTTGCAGGTTAGCGCTTTGTTTTGGTTTAATAAAACTCTCTAGTGCGCATTTATTTTAATTAGTTTTTTTTATTGATATTTTTTAAATTTTTTCGACTGGTTTGATGGCATTGTATTGACAGGATAGAATATCGGTGAGGCTTGGGTCGTGGTTTGATCCGCTGAAGGATGTTGCAGGGGGGCTCAGTGGGCTTGTAAGCAATCCACCATATATCCCGAGTGAAGATATTGACGGGCTTCAAGCTGAAGTTTGTAAACACGAACCGAGGCTGGCACTGGATGGGGGACCAAATGGCATGAATGACCTTGTCCACCTCTGCGATGGAGCTGCTTCGATGCTAAAACCGGGTGGATTTTTTGCATTTGAGGTATCAAACACTATCCTTCTGGAATAGCATGCTTAAGAAATATATTTGTAAGAATTTATAATCCACAAGGTGAATAATCCAAGAAAAGAAAAGTACTTAAAATGTTGACATGTTATGATATTTTCTATGTGTATTGGTAAAATTTGGTACTTAATCCAACATAATTAGTTGCATAAGAATTCCTAGTTCGGTATATGCATTGTTCTTCTTTTCTGTGCCAGAGTACTTGGGAGGACATGTATTTGATTCGTGTATGTAAAGGAACCCCTCTACAGTTGCTTTTTTCTCCTGTTCCTTCATCTGCCTTAAAATCATATCATATGGGCACAAAAAAATTATCCAATAAATAATGCTATGTGAGGAATTTGTGTTTAAAAATGAACCAATATCTGTTCTTGAGACCAAATGTGGATAAAACCACACTTAAATTTAACAATGAATCAAACTTTGGTAGTATACTCAGTAATTTTTAAAGTTACCTGGGTTTTCATAATCAAGCCAAACTTTAGGGGTGGGGTGCTTTTGTAATTATCCTTAAAATAATGTTTTTTAATTTCTGCATCCAAGAATTGTTTTTCCCCCTTACTAGTTTGTACATCTTGAGAAAGTGCTACATTAGAAACTGGAACCCCACCAGGGACGTTTCAGTTTCAGATCATGGACTGTAAACAAGAGCTAGATCCTGGATGTAATAATTAGATTAAAAGATTATAACCCAGTTGATGCACCATATCAACCCTTTTCGACGCGAAGTTTTTGTTTAGGTGGTGTTATGAGCAAGCTCAAACATTTTATAATGGTATATGTTGGATGTTGATTAACTCTTATTAAACCTTCTTCTTGCTGCAGACAAATGGTGAAACACAGAGCAAATCTCTAGTGGATTATATGCATACGGAGAAGGTGAAAGGAAGCTTCTGCAACATAAATATTGTTTCTGATTTCGCTGGAATCCAAAGATTTGTGACCGGATACAAAGCTTGAGAATTTAACCGGTAGACGATATTTACGTAGAAAAAACCACACTTACGAGTTACAGCAGATTTCGTTTTGATTGAATGTAGAATGAGGTATTGTAATGTTTGCCGAGCCAAAAGAAAAAACTATAATGTTATCATTTGCAGGATGTTGTAAAGAGATTCGGTGCCTTCAAAACACCAAAACCTCAAGTCTGTTAATTATTTTGGCATTAAGAAACATGTAGAATCTGAATTGTTGTAGCGTATAGCTTGGTGTTGGTAAATCATAATGAAAGTACATTTGCTCTTATGGATAATTAATGCCCAAACAAACCATGAATTACAACTTCATAATGAGACAGAAATTGCTCGGTTGGTCAATGACCGGCAATTTCACCACATTCTTCGGATTAGATGATACTTAATGAATGAGCGAGGCTAAATACACTCCAACACATTTACTGACAGGACTTGTAATTTTTATTAACTACACCCTATATTTTTCATCTTATACCATTTAACTTAAAAAAAAATCCAAAACAAATCCATCATTAACAAATGTTGAAATTAACTACTATAAAAGCATGGTGGGGAGAAGAGAAAGTATTTCCACACCACCTTCTCCCAATATATATTTACTAGTTTAACACTCGTGTATTATACGAGATTCATCAAAATGTAAATATAAAAAATATTTATGATAATTATAGGGTTTTAAAATAAAATATACAAATTGTTTATTCTCAACCCGTGCCTTGTACATGTTAAATTTATTATTAATATTAACTCATATTGTATTCTAATATTTAGATTAAATTCGTTAATAATTTTATTTACATAATTAGAAAAATTCAGAAAGTGTCACATTCTAAACCCGTGTCTAATATCTATTAATTAATTATTATTATAAAATCATTATATATTTTAAATGTTTAGATTAAAATTTATTAATTATTATTAGTTACATACTTTGAAAAATCCAAAAATATCATACTCCCAGTCTATGTCGCATTACACCGTTGCTTAATCAATACTTATTAATTATTATGCTATAATTTTAGTTTTATTATGTTTAGATTGAATTCAATACTTATATTTAGTTACATACTTAGATTATTTCAATTAACTTGTAATTTACCTATATAAAATATTTAAAATTCCAAAAATAAAATTATTTCAACTTTTATTATAAATACAATTTATTTAATTATTCTCATAATTAATTTTGTAATTAAAATAATCTCATATGTAATTTATAATTTAATTAAAATAACTAATTTAAATTATTTTCCTAATAATCATATATGACTTGTAGATATTTTTATATTAATAAAATAAAAGAAAATTAATAAATTATTAAAGAAAAAACATATTAAATTAGGCAAGATACAATAAAAAAAATATTAAATTAGGTAGATATTAAACTCGGATGCCATATAAGCAACCGAAACACAAAATATAATAAGTGAGGATTAAATTTGGTAGGATACAATAAAAAAAATATTAAACAAGGTGTATATTGGGCTTGAATGACACATAAGCAACCGAACCACCAAAATTTTTTACTTGTCAAACGAAGCAACGAAGCAGACACATAGATTAGGAAGATTTTGCATTAATATATAGGGTTGAATATGAAGAAAAAATCAAATTCCCACTTAGGAACCGAAATTGAATCCATGAATCACTAGTGCAGAAACAGCATTTTAGAACAGAACATCCTGGTGCATTTAGAAGGGTATTTAAAATATTGTTTTGGATTAGACTTTCCAGAACGGTTTTTGAAATTACCGTTCTGGATAGACGATTTTCCAGAACGGTATTCAAATACCGTTCTGGAATGTAGACATTCCAGAACGGTTATTGAAAAGCCGTTCTGGATTATGAGTCAATCCAGAACGGTATTTAAATAACGTTTTGGAAAGTGTACAATCCAGAACAGTATTTTAATACCGTTCTRGAAAGTGTGTTTTCCAGAACGTTATTTAAAATACCGTTCTGGATTGTAAGCCAATCAAGAACGGTATTTATAAAACCGTTCTCAAATGTCTTGGTCAATTTAATGYCGCGTAAATAAAAATTTTTTGCCGCCCATATTTTTAMYTTCCAGAACGGTATATTTAAAACCCTTCTGGATGTATTTGCCGATACAGAACGGTAAAAAAATACCCTTCTCGAAAGTTTACGATACAGAACAGTATTTTCAATACCGTTCTGGAATGTTCGTCAATCCARAACGGTATTAAAAAACCGTTCTTGAATGTCTTTCTAAAAAAAAAAATTCAAAACAAAGTCTTTACYAATTTGAATATTTTCACAATTTCTTAATCAATCTAKAACGGTATTGAAAATACTGTTCTGAATTTATTAATCAATCTAGAACGGTATTTATAATATACCGTTCTGGATTGTAAAATTTTTTTGTGAAAAACTTTTCAGAACGGTAGTTTTAAAACTGTTCTGGAATGTTTCTCAATCCAGAACGGTATTAAAAAACCCTTCTTGAATGTCTTTCTCAAAAAAAAAATTTAAAATTAAAAATTAGAAATATTGCGCGGGCGGCTAAATGAAGCGGGCAGTGAAATATTTTTCACAACTGGGTTGCCTGAACCAAAATCTAATCCCGCTCTTAACCAAAACCTCTCCTCTCTGAATCCCTAATCGAAATCCACCAATCGCCACCCGGACAACTTCCTCTCCCGCCTCACCTCCACCACCCGCCACGGCCTCTCCCAACGCCGCCCCTGGCTGGAGCTCCTCGACCGCTCCAGCCTTCGAAGCCCTAAAAATTCGAAAACCAATCGAAGTCCTAAAACTCTCTCTTTTCCCCTGTGAAAATTTAATTGGAATTTTAAGAGAAATGGGGGAAGACAAAGGGAATTTCGGGCCCTCTTCCAACCCGAGCTTCTATCGACGTCGCCATTTTTGGAGCGCTTGTGGAACCAGACTAAGTGGTTGAAGGCGTCGACTGTGCGCTGCAAGTACAAGGCGACGGCAGTGGAGGAGCCGTTATCTACGGCGGCGAATTGGTTAATGTGATTTGTAGCCCGGGAAAGTGAGACGGGATTTGAAGAAATCAACTTAGTTCTCCTGATTTCTTCCAGGTTTCTCCCTTCTCTGCCCGTGCTTTCCAATGTATTCATTATTATCATGTAATTTTTGCAATTTTTCTTTATTTGGAAGATTATATCAGTGTTCTGCAAATGTTTAGGAATCCAAATGAATTATTTATTGCGTTCTCTCAAAATTTGACGCTATTTTCATTTTCCCCAAATTAGATTCCAGCTTCAGTGAAAATTTGACGCTATTTYAATTTTCTTTGTCTGTATATTTATTTGATGTTTGGAATGTAATGATATGATGCTTGGTGCAGGTTAATCCGCACACGCATCAGCTTAAGCTTTGTGATTTGGGGAGCGCAAAGATGTTGGTATGTTTTTCTTTTTAAATAAATTTTTAAATCKTGATTGAGATTAATATGTGTCAATAAATTTACATGCCCAAAGATATAATATGTACTCATTTTTGGAAACTTAAAGCGATAAATATTATGAAGAATGTAGATGATGAAYTCCCCACTTGCAGCACTCATAATTCTCCACAATTAGGCTGCTATTATATATAGTTCTTTATTCGTTGTTGCTTTTGTCTCTTGATGACATCTTCTTTCAGGGTTCTGTTGCATGATTAGTTCCCAATTTTTGCAGGGCGTATTTTTTATTAGAATCGGTAGACATGAGGCTGTCCATGAGGAAATTCAAGAAAGTTGMTTATCAGGTTGATTACTGGTTTATGATAAATGCTGCTTCATAAAAGTTGAATTATTTTAATTTTTTTATTCAAACTTTGTGGTTGCAGTAATGGATATGGCTAGCACCCGAGAGATTAAGGAAAAGCTGGATAAAATCAATGTTGTTGCCGTTACTTGCTTGGGGATAAATAGTCCTTTGCTTACTAATAAGAGATTTGACATATGCATCATGGATGAAGCAGTGCAAATAACTCTACCGGTATAGTTGTACTCATTCATAAATATACGTAGTGGTCATGAATGTTTTTTGTTCCTTTTGTAAATTTAAAAACTGCATTCAAATATTGTTGGGAAATCTAATATTGTAGATTGAATTGATTTCCTTTCTGTTTTATGAGATATTTTGTTCTTTGAACAGATATATTGAAACTAATTTTGTCCTGATTTCTCAATCAGGTATCCTTGGGACCATTGACGCTTGCATCAAAATTTGTTCTTGTTGGGGATCATTATCAATTACCGCCACTTGTCCAGGTATATTTTATTTGCTGTTAAATCYGTAGCTTATGCTGAGAGGCATGACTGACTAAAGTAATTGAAATTGCACATCTGATGTTAGAGTCCAGAGGCTAAGGAGAACGGAATGAGTGTGAGCCTCTTTTGCCGACTCTTAGAAGCACATCCACAGGCAATTGCAACTTTGCATTCCCAGGTACCCTCAATTTTCAGTTGGAGGATTAATGTCCATCTCTTTGCTTGTTAAGAAAAAAACTCAATGCAATTTTTATACAATGTGCAGTACCGAATGTGCGCAGCCATAATGGAATTGTCAAATGCTTTGATATATGGGAATAGATTGCGTTGTGGTTCTATGGAAATAGAGAATGCAAAACTCAAGTACAACAACACCTGTTCTGCATCTGCATGGCTGATGGAGGTCTAGATAAAATATTCAATTCTTGGCGATACATTATCTTCCGTTTTGTTTTGTCCAATTGACGTGAAGATTGAAGAATTGATCCCCAGCTATAGATGTTTACATCTAAAGTTGTTTTAATTTTTTTATTTTTTTTACTGGCATTACAAAATAACTAAATTGGTTAATTTGCAGCAGGTTCTGAACCCCAACCAACCCGTAATATTTATCAACACAGGTTCGTTGTGCACTTTCTCTTCCCATCCTCATATATTGGATGCAATAATTACACTTGTGCTTGAATACTGTATTATTTTTCTTTAGATTTCCTGCCTGCATATGAGAGTAATGATCGGAAGGCTATAAACAACCCGATGGAGGCATATATTATTGGAGAGGTGAAGATACCCTTTTTAATAATGAATGATCAGGCCATTRTAATATGATTTTTAATGTTAAATCCGTTTGATAATAGGTCGCTAAGAATCTGGTACTTAGAGGGATTGAGGGGCAAGATATTGGGATCATTACTCTGTATAACTCTCAGGCAGATCTCATTCGAGGAGCTGTTTCTGAGCCTGTGGAGATACACACCATAGACAAATATCAGGTTACACTTGACCTTGCATATGTTTATCAATTTTATTTGCAAAAGCTATACATTGTCATTGTATTTTTTTCTTATGTATGTACGTATTTGCAGGGAAGGGATAAGGACTGCATAGTGGTTTCATTTGCGAGGTCATGTAAAAATACAAGGAATAATAACTCATCCTCACTGCTTGGAGACTAGCACAGAATTAATGTTGCCCTCACACGTGCAAAGGTTCAGAATTACAATTATCGTTTTTGCCCTAAAAATAATTTATAGCACAGAATTAATGTTGCCCTCACACGTGCAAAGGTTCAGAATTACAATTATCATTTTTGCCCTAAATATAATTTATAGCACAGAATTAATGTTGCCCTCACACGTGCAAAGGTTCAGAATTACAATTATCATTTTTGCCCTAAAAGTAATTTATACGTGTATCAATTGATCACTCATGGTGAATGACTCTTTCCTCTTTGTTATTATTTTTAAACACAACAGAAGAAGTTGATCATGGTGGGTTCTTGTGGAACCCTGTCGAAAGTGCCACTGCTAAAGCTTCTCATTGAAAAGGTTGAAGAGCTTTCTKGCATGTTGATCGTCTCCAACAAGGATATAAATTATCATCGACATRGACTAAAGAGATGCTCCTCCCACTCCGCTGCTTCAGCCAGGTCAGATTGCCTGAAAAAGTTTTAGTTCCTTAGTACTTTKCTGTCTTGTGCTCTCGTTTGGTTATATCGGTTTAATACACTCTTAGGTTTTCTGGGATTGAGAGATTAGAGTTCAAACATATGCACAGATTTTATGCTGAGACTATGTTCTGCTATYAAATTTTGCAGATGTTTTTGTTGTTTGACTATAAAGTAACTTTTGGTTTACATGGAGACTGGGAAATTCCGTTGACCATAACAGACCTGGTTAAAAAGAACCAAAAAAGRAAAAAAGGAAAAGGAACAATCTAAGTTTTTGATAAGAAAAATCCAATTKTCTAGCTAATTGATTGTAAGCAGCCGATTGTATTAATTTTATACCGAGGGCATTATTGACACTTTCCCTTTGTTACGTCACTATYTRAAGACTCATATATGAAGCTATTATTGGGCCCCCAAATCAACTAAAATGAAATTTATTTCCATGTTACTTGTGGTTTTTGATACACCAAATTTTTGGTTAAAGATCATGTCATTTGTTTTCAATGATGTGGCATTTTATTTTGTAGGTGAGGAGTGGTCAAGATTATGAATATTGGCTGGAATTAGATACAATAATTAATATAAGCTTGCATACAAGACACAAGACATATTATTGCTTATATTATTTTTTTATTTTACAATRAAATGTAAAAATCACCTTTAAATAATGTATAAGTAATGCAAAAGAACTGGCATGTCCTTTCATGATAAAGATGTACACAGRCGGATTAATTAAAAACTGAGCTATTTTTTGAAACAATCAAAACGAGCTATTATGGAAAACTAATACGAAATCAATGGAGCCCATCTGTCAAATCTGGTCAGACTTTGTATGAATGTCTATCSAATTCATAATTCATGTATTTTTGCCTGCAAAGATACATGATGAATCTGAATTYGTTTAAACTTTTTCCTGGGATTTAATTTTCTTCTAAGATTTTGGTAAGAATTGTGCGTCTTTTTCATGCATTAATGATAAGTAGAACAGATTTACCTTGATTTCAGCAGCCTATCTTCAACCTCCCCTTGAACCCAAATTTTCTTTAGCAGGTTTCTGCCACTAGTGAATTCCCACTTAATTTCGTGACACCCCTAGTTGCTTAGAATAGTTAAACAAAACAGATGATATATATATATATATATATATATATATATATATATATATATATATATATATATATATATATAATATATATATATATATATATATA
>BMAC01001506.1:43302-96910 GCA_014905375.1 Phtheirospermum japonicum
ACTACCTTGTAGACTATATTATTAATACGCAAATGTTGAGAAATAATTTTCAACTTCAAAAATTGAATTATTAATACAAATGAAAAAAAGAGATATTATTTAATTTAAATTTGAAAAACTCATTGTAGACCGTGTTAACTGTTTTCTTTTCGATTTTATGTTGAAGCAAATAATTTTGAAATATTTTCGCATCTTAATTCTCAACAATGCGACATAAAGTTGATATGTGTATTGCACGTGAGTTATACGAATGCACATTTTAAGGGTTGGTTTAGTTATAATAATAGAAAATCGAGAAACACATGTAATTCAAATAAATATGAATGTCTTATTTTTTATTGTTTCGTATCGTAGCGGTGTCTCATACCAATATAAATATTTTAAAAATTAAAATATTAATTATCAGTGATTTTTTCATTTATAATACAAAATATCGTATTTCATTCATTGATTTGGAGAGATGTTACATAAGGAAAGCAGGCTCGTCACCGGGTGCACATTCAACTCCTCGTCGCAGGCTGCACTTTGATCCGTAGCAGCCCCCCACCCCCCCACCCCCCTCATCAACATCTGGTGCAAAGGTTGTAGCCTTTCAGTCTGGATAACTGTAGAAGGTAATGAACATTCTGATCAAACTTTAAAATGTCAATATTTTCTTTATTGAAACAAAAGTAACCAAACAGAATAACAAAGCACTAAGAAGCTATACAAAAAATCAAAATAGCATGCATACATGCACATAAAAGAAAACATCAATATTCGCTAAAACTAAGTTAGGTGGACCAAATGAAAGGAATATGCACAGCCGCCGACACCTTGTTCACCACCAGCACCATGAGGTTTGCCAGTCCACACGGGCAGCTGCAGCACACCGTCGCACACTCCGCCATCTTTATTTATATATACACTACATATTTAATAAACTCAATAAATAAATATTAATGATCAGTGATCTGTTTGGAAGTTAACAAAAATTAAGGGTGCTAATTTAGGAAAAATATTAACATAAATAAGATTATCCAATAATTAAGTAAATGTTGGAAAAAATATTATTCAACCTTCACTCTCTCTCTCTCTCTCTCTCACACACACACACACACACACACACATACACACACATATATATATATATATATGATAATTCCCATATAGCACAATTAGATTGTCATTAATTCCCAATTAGTCTCCTAACTTTTATTTTATCCCATTTAAGTGAATTCCATTCCATGTAATCAAAAATCAAATTTGAGCTATCGATAATACCCCTGCACTAAAACAAAGCCCTAATGTATAAACTTATCCTCGTCTCCACTACGATTTGACAAAACTCATCTTCTCCAACTCAAGCAACAGACCCATCGGCTGTCAAATCCATCTTGTAGCCACCGCTACCTCCGTCCAATGTAAAACAGCAACATCCCCTATATGTAAAAAATTTTTTTGTTGCGTCGAGCTGTTGAGGGAATTTGATGCAAAATACATATACACCTTATGTTAGTCTTCTCTCTCTCTCTCTGCTCCTTGTCTATTCGTTGATGTATGACTAGAAAAATAATATCACCTTTACTTTTTTGGCGTCCAGGTCAAATGCGATTTGAGACGCTTTGAATCGTAGCACAACAATTTCGGTCTAGGAAGTGCGAGTTCGGTGGGGACTGGGGATGTAATTAAATAGAACACATAACCATAGAATTAGATATAGAGGTGATGTACTTTGTTTCATTTTCGAGCGGTGACTCCAAAGTGGGTTTTGTGTATTTCATTCGTTTGCGGTGTTGTGTTTTCTTCTTCTTATTTTTTTTCATTTGTTTGGGGCTCCATTTTTCTTATATTGTTGATTCAATTGGTTAATTCTTTTTTTGGTATTAATTCTTGGTTATGTTTTTACTAGATTAATTGAAGAAGAGTGAATTCGACTTTCTGTTTCTAAAAAAATCTCACGATAGTATGAGATTTAGTAGATGTAATACAAATGTAAATAGAGTTTAATTTAGTTAGGCAGTATGAATTTTAATAGAGTTAATTTGAACTTTCATTGGTTTTGTAGTTGGTATGAGACTAATGTATAAAAATGAAATTACACGAATTAGCATGAAGTTTATCAGGGTTAGTATGAAATTTAATAGATATAGTATAAAACTCCTTACATGAATTTCACACTATATAGTATGAAATCGAAATTTAATGACAATTTTGATTTTGATTTTTGTTTTTAGAATAAAATTTGATATATAAGTATAGAATTACATGAATTAGTATGATATTTTGAAGAAATAGTACGAAATTGCAGGATTTAGTATGCAATTCAATGGCGTAATATGAAATTTCACGATTTAGTATGCAATTCAATGGCGCAGTATGAAATCTATAAAGAATAGTACGAAAGCTGATATTGCAATATGAAATTCACAATTTAGTATGAGATTTTATAAAGTACAGTATGAATTTATACTTTGGGAATTTTTATAATAAATTGAAATTTAAAGAGAAAATGGATAAATCTTCTTGATTAAAAAATAATTTAACTATTCGAAGTATGAAACTCAACATAAGTATGGGATTAAGTGAATCAGTATGTATTCTTGACGAAACAGTATGAATTTCACGATATAGTGATTAACGCATATTTGTCCTTATTTTTATTAGTATTTTAGTTAGTTTTTCTTATTGTTTTTACCGTATTATGATCTAAATTGATGCAAATAGGTGATTATTCTCTGTTTTTCATTTTATAGCTAAGTAACCGGAAGAGTTCAGCGCATAAGAGACAAAGTTCAACGAGTAAGAGATGAGAATCGAGCTTTCCAGCGAAGAAGTAGCAAAAATTGGGAGTTAGCGGTAACCCTTAATGCTACCATTATCGCTATCTTACCGCTGAAGATGGACAAAGAGCTCCCAGACCAAAATAACGGTAACCTTAGCGGTACCTTTATACCGTTAGGAAACGATAGAGAGGTTTAGAGGTATACTTAACGATGACTTTGTTACCGCTACCAACACCGCTACGGATGGACAGAGAATACTCAGAGAGGGTTAACGGTGTAGTTAGCGGTAACTCATACCGCTAAGTCTAACCGTTACCTACCCAGAAATGCATTTTTACCCTAACTTGTGCTCCAAGACATGGGGAAATTATATAAACCCCTCTCTTAATCCATCCCAAAAGACACATATCACCACCATAATCCTAATTTCGGTCCTTAGACATAAAAATAACATACCTTTACATCCCATATCATAATAGAAGATCAAGATCGAAGATTCAAGAGTCACAAGTTCCAAGCTCCGATTTTTAGTTCGTTATTCGATATTCGGCCAAGATCTACGCGATTTCTCTGGAATAGCTGGAGGATTTACTGCGCTTCTTAGTTCAAATAAGTATTCTAAACTTTTTTTATTGCTTTCTTAGTTTAATTCATGCGATTAAGTAGTTGCTCTTAGTTATTGTTCTTGAATTACTTTATGCTTCAAACCTTAGTTACTTTGGATATTTGGATTCGTAATCTTTCACTTTAGTTTAGTTTGATAAAATTATGCTTGGGTATTGGAAATTTAATATTGTTCATGCTTTCATGGTAGTTAATCACTTTTATACTTTTCATGATATTTAATTCATTTGTGTTCTTTGATTCCATTTACGTTACGTTTATGATAATTGATTTTCGTTTATGCTAGTTATTCTCATTTGAGTTCTTGGACTGATTTCGTTATTGTCAGTAGATTCGTACATGCTTTCTAGATTGATTTCTTGGATTGAATTCATGATATTAATTTCTAGTTGATTAATTAGTTGAATTTACTTAGTTTTCAATTATGTTATTGCGTTTAAACTCTTATATTATCAAAATAAACAAAACCCCCAAACTGTACAAGTTTTCGTGTTACTTTGTGATTAAACAAACATTTGAGATTCCGATTGCATGTTCCTTGAGATCGACTCGGTTTAACTTACCAACCTAGATGCGAACTCGTACTCTTGCGAGCGAGCTTTTGAATAATTGACAAATACTTATAAAGTAGGAACACAAAAGTTCGAATCATATAGTATGAAATTTATAAATATAGTATATATAATTTCTCAATGTAGTATGTATTTTTTTTATGTAGTATAGAATTATGATTGTCCAAGATTGATAAGTAGTACGAAATTAATTTCTCAATGTAGTATATAATTTCTAAATATAGTAAGAATTTCTTTATGTAGTATGGAAATATGATTGTCCAAGATTGGTGGTAGTATGATATTAATACATAGCAGTATATATTTTGGTTGGATTAAATTCGAAAGAAAAAAGAAATTGAAAATAAAATAGTTATAAAGGATAATTTAGTACTCTTATATAATATCTTGGATTAAATGGGAAGTAGAGATTTCAATTGACTATTTGGGAAGAAATATTTACCTAATGGTTCAAATGGGAATTGCCCCTATATATATATATATATATATATATATATATATATATATATATATATATATATATAGGGGTGGGTTCAAATAGAACCATGTCATTATATGCGAACTTGCGAACTAGTGCTTTTATTATATACCAGCAGTGCTTTTATTATACAATCACAGTGCTTTATTAATATTTTCAGTTATATAAACCAGTAGTGCTTTTATTAGACAATCCTAATGCTTTTAATCAAATAAAGAAATACACAAAAAATCTGATCCATCCATTTAATTAAATCTAAGGCCCATAATAGACCCTAGGTTCACATATAATGACATGTTTCTCATTTGAACCTAATCCTATATATATATATATATATATATTTATTACTATCAAGTAACTAAAATCAACACTTTGAGTGTACAGCAGGCTTTCAAATTACTCTCATTGGGCAAGGCATTATCATTTTTATAAATAGAAGCTAGTTAATAAAGAAACCACAACAAAAACTGATTACTGCGAATAAACAAATTGAATAAAGAACAAATACAACTCGAAGACTAAGTAAGTAAATATGATATTCAAGTAGAGTAAATAAACAAATGTATAAGAAAGAACACTAAAATAGAAAAGTGAATTACAACCACATATGAAAATTCATCCACACAAATCAACATAAATACGAAGATAGCAATAAATCGGTAGATTTCTTTGAAAATATGATGGTAGGAGTCGAGGATATACACGAACGTATTAATAACAATTTTGTATTACAATCTATTAAAAAAATAATTCTAAACCAAATCAATGTGTGTGCAGTTGAAATTTCGTCTCAAATTTTTTGATCGATTGGGCATATAAGTTTCTAACAACCCAAAATATGCACAACTGGAAAAATATGTACAAAAAACTTACAATATGGCTACGCTCAGCATTGTACCGGTAAGGGTAAGTTGAAAGTGGATGGAATCATATGCTAAATTTCTGGCATACAATGTTACACAAACTAACGAAAAAAAAAACCTTAATCACACAACTTTAGTGAAAAAAATAAAAATAAAATATAAAAAATCTCGAATAGCATACATATTATAAAGCTTCCAAATTGAACCCAGCTTCCCAACATACTCCAAAAATAATTAGAAAACCACATCACCAAAAACACCCAATTCAAGACCCCAATCGAAATAACAAACAAATCCATTTCCAAAAACCTAAAACGAAAAGGATAAAGAGTATTACATGTGAGGAATCGAATCCGAGATCTCCATTCAAAAGAAGGTGAAGAACCTAGGCACCCCATGGCCCATCCTCGCCGATATCTGATCAAGAAGAGAAGAATTAAATACCAGTTTTTGATTCGTATGAGAAGGTGAAGAAGAAAAAAATAAATTATCAAGTTATATATCTTGAAACTTTCGATTACCTGTTATTGATTCATATGGATGGATTAAGCTCATGTATTTTTATTGATCAAAACTCCTAAGTTTTTGAAACAAATAAAAAGAATCCAGATCGAATGTACAAAATATCTTTCAAAGCAAAAAATTTCGAAGAACATACTTTCTAGATGGAGATCTAAGGCAAAACAAAAATTAATTGATTTTTTTACGAATCTGGATTATGAAATTAAAAAATTAGTTTAGTACAAAATCTAGATAATTCTTTTTATAAGTATCCTTCAAAACAAATCCAATCCTTCGAAATTATTGTTTATTATGAAAAAAACTTCAAATAAGATGGATCTGTCCACACAACACCAATTATAAAATCTTACAAAGAATGAATAACATAAAACCCCAAGCTTTTGATTCTCCTTGTAAGGTATGTGGGATTGTGGAGAAGTCGAAAGAAGAAGTAAAAGGAAAGAATTATTGATGCCCAAACCATAAAGACTTGTGATCTGGATAGTGGTGGGGAATTGGGTTGGAGAAGAAGAAGAAACAATAGTTTCTTAAGCATATGAATAAATGATAAAAATGTTGTTATTTATACCAAGTGAAAAAAAAGTATTTTAACACATTTCATAAGAGGCTGGCACTGTTAGAATAAGGTGACCAACAAGCCAACTGGTGGCTGTGGTCTGACCATTCTCTTGTAATACAATCGGTTTTTATTCGTAATAATATCTTTTATACATATTGGCATTCCATATCTTTTATCCCATGCTAGTTGCATAGGTATGGTCCTGATGAATTTACTTTATTATGGTGGATTGGTCTAGCAGAACCGTGAGATAATCCAGCACGTGATGTAACTCGTCGAACTTGTTCCTAGTCAAAGGGTTACGYCATAATGAGGATACAGGCCTTTCTCATTAAGACTAGTACTTAGTGTATGTGGACCGCATCTCATCGGTCACGGTCTCTGGACATCGACATACATAAGTAAGTGCTCATAAGATGATTTCACTGAACTCCCTCACCTAGAAATCTCTAAGTGGTTCCCACTCATCGAGTAGATGATTTCTATGATATAGCGTACAACATTAATCCTTAAGACCCRGACCTCACCGTGACTTCACTAGAGGACAGACTATGTTGTGACCTGTCTATGTGTCTCTTTGGAGGCCAAACAAAAGGGGCAACGTTCACATAGTCGGGAATCTAGTGGGAAGTCTGTGCATGGTAGTAGGGGATTCGGATGCATGATAAGTCATGGATGTCCTGTGTGTTCTGATGGTTGATAAATCCTCGGAGTCTCTGGCCAGAGCTGATAGTGGGGTGTTTACAGAAATGTGTTTATCTAAATCACACACGAACGGATTATCTTGAACCTAGAACGTACACACAGTTATTGRACTAGAAAGAGGTCTCGATGAACCAATACCTTTTGTTCAATCGGGACATAGATCGCGAAGGGATCGTACTGTACATATAAGCTATATCACAAGGTTCTTGCAGGCACTTCATTTGTATCTAGGGAATTATGATGCGTTGTTGCTAGGTGCCTCTCATAATTCGTTGGGTTCTGGTTTGACCAGTGATTAAGTAAAATGAGTTTTATTTAATTAGAGACTCTAAGGGACGAGTTCATATAAGATTAATGCGTTGTTCCAATCACAATATGTTGTGAACCCACGGCTAGCTTACACATGAACCATTTAGGGTCACACTACGTGTTTCCTGATTATTGAAAACGATAGCTAGAAATTAATTGTTAATTTTAGCATAGTTTAATGTCAATATGATTGAATCTAAATTGAGAAGAATACGAGAAAGTTATTCTGGACGCGAAAATATAATTGTTATATTTTTCGGAGTTATCGTTTGTGAGAAATGATTTAATTCCAATGAACTTGTGATTTAAATGATTTAATAACCTTTTTAAAAGTTATTGGGCTTGTGATTTAAATGATTCAATAACCCTTTTTAAAGTTATTGGGCTTGTGATTTAAATGACTTAATAACCTTTTTAAAGTTATCGGGCTTGTTTAAGTTGGGCCAGCACATCAAGCCCATTTAGTTGGGCTTGTGTTTTAACAATAAAAAAAAAAAAAAAGAATAAGAAGAAGGCAGTGAAGGGTACGCAGGAGTACACACGAAATTAATTTCGGAAAACGCTTTGAACAAAACCCTAGCTATCGAAAGACCTTCTCCCATCCGTCCACTTCCAGCCGCCGCCGCTTGCCGCCGGCAGCCGCCACACCGAAAACGTTCGGTTCTCGTGTTTTCCCGTCGTTCTCAATCTCACGACGAGACTAGTGCATCGTTGCGAGTAAGTCGGGTAATACGGTGTGTGAAATCGATACGCCGGAGACGCATCGCAGCCGCCACATCGTCGTTGTCGGAGACGCATCGTGCCGCATCGCAGCCGCCGGATCGCCGTCGTCGGAGGCGCATCGCCATTGCCGCATCGCAGCCGCCGGATCGCCGTCGTCGGAGACACACAACCCTTGACCCATCGCAGCCGCCGGATCGCTGCTGTCGTGGAGCCACTGCCGCATCGCAGCCGCCGGACCGCCGCTGTCGTGGACGTCACGCCACTGCCGCTTCGCCGCCGGAGCGCTTGTCGCTGCTGTCATCTCGTCGTTGTCATAGCCGACGATCTTGCCTGCCGCCATTCTGACGCAAGCGTGCCTGCATACGCCGTTGTCTGCTGCCGCATCGTCGCCGGAGCTCAAGCCATCTCGCTACTCCTCCGCTGTGAGGCCGTTGCGACTGCCGAAGGAGACAGGCCGCTCCCCGACAGCACCGCTGCCGTGTGCCGTACCTGCTGCCGCTTCGTCGCCGGATTTCCAGCCGCATCGATCCTCCGCCGTGCCGTGAGGTGATAAAAAGCTTCTCCTGGAAGGGTTAATAAATATATATGTATGATGTTTATAATATATATATATGATATGTATGTGTGTGCTGTGTATGACATATATGTGTGTGAATTGCATGCATTCTGTGTATTAAATGCATGCATGTTGTTGTATGATTTATATATATATATTAATGCATGCTGAGTATATATATTTTATAAATGGGTATATGTGATATGTGTAAATAATATATATAATTATAAATCTGATTAATATGTTAATATATATATAATTGTTATATATGTGATTAATACATTAAACGGATACTTATCATGCTCATTTGTTATTGTGGATATCAAATTGTTTTATTTATAAAGTAATTATAAACATTGTTTGAATTAATTGAAATTAAAATGGACCGTTGTCAATTTGAATTCGTTTCAAATTCCTTTTATTTAAAAATTTTTGTTTTCCACTGCGCGACGGCACCATCAAATCCCAACAGGCACATCAGATATTGAATACTCAAGACGACAATTAGGATCAATATCAAATTGAAACATCAACTATATGTTAACAGAATTAACTGTTTCCAAAGAGAAGAGCCACTGTGGACAAGGTTGGGGTATCGCCTTTGGGGTCACATCCCTTGTTCACTGTCTGGAACTAAGGGGAGTCGATTCATGAGAAATTTGAGCCTGATCGAGGATATCCAAGGCGCTGAGTCAAGTAACCATTCACCAGGGTTTGTTGATGGTGTTTCCTTGATCAGATCGACGATGAGCTTTCTCGGTGAAAGGGGTATTTTCGTTCCAACCTTACCTCATCTCCGCTTATTATATTTGCTTTGTGTAACTCCCTCGTATTCTGCCCTAATTTCTCTTTGTTGTCAATTACGGTACCTAGTGCCGGTAGTGACTCACTAGAGCTCTAAGTGACGGCTGCAGTAATTGGACATCGGCAAATGAAGGTTGGCAAAAATGATACGAGATGAGGAATGAGCAAGAACCAAGTATTGGGAGTTTAATGGAGCTATTGTGAGGGTCGAGTGACGTACACAAGCCGCATTGCTACCGATTCGGGCTTAGAGCCGAGTTACGATGCATGCAATTTGTTAGAGCGACAAGTTCGGACCAAAAAGGGCTACTGGCCAGTTTGTAAGTTGTAAAATTTATAACTTCATTCTTCCAAATGATGGATAACGTAGGACTTCGACCCTGACCACCCACCAGTAGTATCAATATCTACCTCTAGTAAATTGGCTTAATCTCAAACTCTATCTACTGCTTTCGTAGTGTAATACCGTTTGCATTGTTAGGATCTAGCTAGTAGACCTAGGTTTTTGAACTTGCTGGCTACGTGATCTTATTTTTTAATCTGCTCCTTGCTTGTTGGAGCTTACGTGTTATTTCATTTTCCATTAATTCTTTATCGTTTAGTAGTTCTTTTGTATTTTCCCAGTAGTTTACGTGCGAGAAACCCTCTGGCCCAAGCTGTTGAGTGCCATAGGGGATCTGGAGGGGCATGGGCTATTGATTTTGTGTCGAGGTTGTTAACATAATTATTTTATAATTTAGTTAGAAGAGCAAGCATTTTCCGTGATTTACTCGTAAATCTAGTATTTGCTCATCTTTGGGACTTATTTGCTTTGTGCTCATATTTTCTTTTATCGTTTCCTAAAAGTATTTTAATTATCTACTTTGTATGTGTGAACTTTGAGTTTATTTGATTCATTCTTCTCAAGAACTAGTGTGTTTTAATAATGACGTCAGTTTCAACTTTCAATTTGGCTCCATTGATGGAAAATGCAAATTTTCAATTTGGCAGTTGAAGATAAAAGGTGTTTTAATTCGACAAAAGATTTTTCAAGCAATTGGATTTTCATTTACTGCTGGAACTACAACATAGAAAAAAAAAGCTGAAATAGATGAATTTCCATATTCGTCTATTATTTTAAGGGAAAAAACTCTTTACCACCATGTACTTGTCGCATTTTTATGGTTTGCCATGTAATATTTTTTTGGTTATTATTAACAACCCAAAGTATGCGGGGTTTGCTCTTTGCAACCTTCAGGCTATTTTTCATTCAAAAAATAGTCGGATCGAAGCACGTAAACCTCATGCCTCATTCTAAAAAAATGAAAATATCGCCAAACATAATAATTAGTGATGAAGCATGAGGTTTACGTTCTTCGATCCGACCAATTTTTGAATGAAAAATAGCTTGAAGGTTGCAAAGAGCAAAATCCGAATACTTTGGGTTGTTAATAACAAAAAAAAATATTAGGTGGCAAACCATAAAAATGCGACAAGTACAGGTGGCAAAGAGTTTTTTTCCCTTATTTTAAATTTGTCTGATTATGTGTTACGCAAATGTGGCAAACTTTATTGGGCAAAAGCACTTTGGAAAAAATTGGAAGAACACAGAAACTTCTTTGCGTAGCAAACTATTTTTACTTGAATTTCTTTTTTAGGTTTAAAATTGACTTGTCTAAATATATTAATGAAATATGGATGGCTTTACAACACTTTTTTTGGACATCAAGCAAACCGTTTATAAACACATAGATAATTATTTCCCTATTGTACTTTAGCTTCCCTGATTTGTATAATGACGTTTAATATGCCATTAAGGACGTAGAGATCGAGTAGATTTTCATACGTTTATAAGTAGTTTGAAAAGTAAAGAATTGGATTTAAAAGCCAATAAGATTAGTAAGGTCAGTTTTATTAGGGCAGACCGCCAAACCATTTTCAAAACCATAAGGCCTCCACTAGTCAAAATAATTTGAGTGTTTCCAAAAATATAGTCAAAAGAAAAGGCATGTCTATATCTCATTCAAAAGGTCGCAAGTGTTACAAATGTGGTGACACTAGTCATTTCATTAAGCAATGTCCCCACACCAAGAAAAATAAACAATCTAGTCATGCTACCATGGCTTCTTGTAGTCATAACATGGGTGATATTTATATGCTTATCGAGTAGGATGAAATGCATGATAATGTGATATTTGTGCGTTCTAATCTATATGATAATGAGTGTCTTGTGGATTGTACATGCACGTTTCATATGTTTTCGTATAAATAAACATTTTTTAATTACAAGGAAGTCAATCATGGACATTTTTCTATGTAGGATGATAAAAGGTGTGATGTTGTGGGTCTTGGTAGTGTTTGCTTGCATCTTGAGTCTGGTCATGTTTTAACTCTAAAAAATATGCGTCATTTTCTTGATTTGTGCCATAACTTGATTTCATATGTTGCACTTGAGGATGATGGGTTAGAAGGTAGGTGAGGTAAGGGTGTTTTGAGAATCATGAAGGGTTTTCTTGTTCTCAAAGCTGAAAAGTGGCGGAATATGTATGATTGCATTGTTAACTATGAATATATGATTAATTTTGAAAGTTTCGTGCATGTTTATTTATGGCATAAGCGTTTAGGTCACATGAGTAATAAGAATTGGACAATTTTGCATAAACAGGGTTGTTTTGGTAAGGATAAAGTTTCTTATTTGTCCTATTGTGATTCTTGTGTGTATGGCATACAACAATGTGTTTAATTTTCTATTTCCCCTTCCCCAAAACTCACGTGTCTTAGGATATCTTTAGTATTTACATACTGATATATGGGTTCCTACTAGTGTTCCCACTCAAAGTGGAAATAGGTATATTCTATATGCAATTGGAAATTCGAAAAGAAAGATCTTTGTATTTGTTTATAGAAATAAGTTTAACGTTTTCGGAAAGTTTAGTAATTTGAAAAACTTGATTGAAAATTAAACTTGGAAATGGACCAAATTTCTTAGGACAAATAACAAACTTGAATTTTGTAATAATTTACTTGATAAACATTATTCTGAGTCCAATATTCAAAGGCACAGTAATGTTTTGTATATCCCACTGCAAAATGGGGTTGGACAAAGTACGAACAATACTCTACTCGAAAGGTTTAGATATATGTTATCAAGTTTGGATCTTTATAGAAAATTTTGGGGTAAGGCCTTATCAACGACTACATATTTGGTTAATATGTTCCCCTCTGTTACTTTGAATAGTAAATATCCTAAGGTAGTTTTGTTTGAAAAACAGGTTGATTATTCCAACTTACGTATTTTTGGTGTGCTACATTTGTTCATCAAAAACTTGACAAGCTTAGTACCCGAAGGGAGTTAAGGGTTATTTGTCATGGCTTAGAAGTGAACCATTTTAAAGTGATTTTTAATCGTGATGCAATTTTTAATGAATATGAATATACATGCTTAATAGCTTCTTCGCTTGTTGTTTATGAATATGACCCGACTCCAAGTGAGGTGGAGCATGTGCACGTTAGTGATAATGATGGTTTTGAAAATGTGGTTGTTGAAACCAATAATGTGCCTATTGATTCTATTATTTCTAAAAATATACATGTTAAAAATGTTCAAACTTCTGATATACATATATAAATGTTGGCAATGTGTCTGATAGACATGTCTTAAATGATTATCAACTTGCTACAAATAGGAAGAAAAGGACTTGTTCCAAATCTTTGCATTTACGTGATTATCATTTGAATTCGTATACTTTCAGTGTGTTTGAATCGATTGATAATAGTGAACCTAATTTATATCATGATGCATTGAAATCTATGAGTTCTCGTCCTTGGTTAAATGATGAATGATGAAATTAATTCTTTGTATGTTAAACAAACATGGTCTCTCGTGTTTCAACTTGAAAATCAACATGTTGTAGATTGTAAGTGGTTGTATAAGGTCAAGAATGATACTGATGGTGTTAGATTCAAAACTATACTTGTGGCTAAGGATTCACCATTGTGTGTATCATGCTTGCTTTAGTTGCTCATTTTTATTAGGAGTTAAAGAAAATGGATGTGAAAACTATTTACTTGCATGGTGAATTAAATTAGTTTTATGAGGTAGCTAGAAGGCTTTGCTGACAAAAGAATCTCGATATTGTTTGCTTGCTTAAAAAGTTTGATGCTTGTATGCTTTATTTAAAGTTTAAGCATTATTCGTATGATCATTGTATTTACTTTAAAAAGTTTTTTTTTTCATTTATATTGGATGACATGTTACTTGTTCGTCCTTGCATGAAGTCTATTAAGCATATTTAAATGTTTGTTATTTGTTTGATATTCAAATCCTTGGAGAAGTGAAATGTTTATTAAGCATGAACATTGTTAGGGATAGAAAATATTATTCTGTCTTTCTCAATCAAACTTCTTATGTTGAAAAGATTTTGAGTAAGTTTCTAATATTTGATGTCGATCCAATTTAAGTGCCTTTTACTCCTATGGAACTTAAAAAAAACCACGTATTTTGTCATAATTTTAAGATGTGTTGATGAACATAGAAAAAGAACTGATAATATTTATATATTGCATTTATTGACAAATATTTATTTGTCACATAACCAAAAATCACTGTTTTCATAAATTAAATGAGCATACAGAGAGACTTTCGAGTGGCTATATTCGAAACATGAGATGTTTAATGAAGAAACGTGAGATTTTTAAGGTATGTGTTTGAGTAAAATAATTTCAAATGACTCCCAGAAAAGGTAGGTTTTGTGAAAACTTGGATGGTTTAAAATGAGGATCCCATTCTCTATTTAGAGGTCTCCATCTCCTCAAATAGAGATTTTTAGAATGTTGCTTACCTTTCTACACTTTTTTTCTAAAACATTTTCTAGAGAATTATATACAACTCTTACCAAGTTCTAATATATGCAAGCATTTTTTAAAACAACCCGAGCAATTATAGAATATTTTATATACAAAATGCATCCCGTAAGTACAAATTTGTGATCCACCCCTTGATGGTGTTAGAATGTTCCCGTCACGTCCACATTTTAGCAGCTTCTTCCAAATTTGCCCACTCATTGACATTTCTGATCCAAACTTATTCTAACAAGTCCCGCAAGCTTCTAGAAGACTCTTGACGTCTCTTATGAGACTTTTTTCCACACCGTACATCAGCATTTTGCATGTTCAGACTTGTGTGTCCTATCATTGCTTGTTTGTCACGTGTGAAGCGTGATAGAGTGCCCTGATGTCAAAATGTCCATGTTTGATCCACAAACATGATGGATTAAGACTTATGATGCTTAGTTTTATGATTCAGAGATTTACGTGTAGCAACCATGATTTTTGTTCAACTTTGCTCTCCGCTAAGTGCACCATCTCTTGTAGAAAATCTGCTAACACTTGAGCCTTAACTGTTCTTGTCTCATACACTGCATCATACTCGCTGAGCTCAACTGCCCACTTCACCAATCTTCCTGAGACATTTGGATTGTTCAATACCTGTTTGAGAGGTAGATTAGTGCGTACCTTGACCTTGTAACCAAAAAATAGGGTCGAAGCTTCCTCACCATGTAGATCAATGCAAATCCGCATTTCTTGAGCTCTGAATAGTTTAACTCAGCTCCCCTTTGCATCCTGCTGATATAATAGATAGGCTTTTGAACACCAGCCTCCTCCTTGATCAGTACCGAGCTCACCGTGACCTTTCCGACAGATATATAAAGGATCAAATCTTCAACTGGCATGAGTTTGGTTAGAAATGGGATCTCATCCAGTTACTCCTTGATCTTATCAAAAGCCTCTCCTGCCTCCTTGGTCCATTCAAACCTGGACCCTTTTCTCAAAGTTCTAAAAAATAGAAAGACTTTCTCTGCCGATCTGGATATGAAATGACTAAGCCCTGCAATATGACCTGTTAGCACCTGTACATATCTTATAGTCCGAGGATGGTGCATCTCTATGACAGCTCGTACTTTCTCCGGATTTACTTCAATACCTCTCTCCTTCACCACGTATCCCAATAACTTGTCTGATCGGACCCCAAAAGCACACCTCTTTGGGTTCAGCCACATGCTGTAATGCCTTAGTATAGTGAAGGCCTTCCTCAAGTCCTCCACATGCGATTTTGCTTTCCTGCGCTTCACCAGCATGTCATCCACATAGTCCTATATGGTTGACCCTAATAGGTCCTTGAACATATTGTACACTAATCTCTGATAGGTCGCTCTTTAGGTTGGTCCTCCTTTGCCAGTGGGATTTGATGATACCCCTGAGATGCATCCATCATGCTCAGCAGCACACAACCTGAGATTGAGTCTACCAGTTGATCAATGCGTGGTAATAGATAATGATCCTTCGGACAGGCTTTGTTCAGCTCACGGAAGTCTACACATATCCTCTATTTCTGGTCGGGTTTAGGCATCATAAAGACATTGGATAAATACTCCGGGAATTGGATCACCCTGGTATGTCCAACCTTTAACAAATTTTATACCTCCTCCTCAATCACATTGCCTAACTCCGCTCTGAAACGTCTCATTTTCTGCCATACAGGCCGCGCTTCTGGGTCCGCGTTTAAGTGGTGTTGCGCGAACTTCGAAGATACTGGAAATTCTTCATCCCCAAAAGCGAGGATATCTCAAAACTACCTTAATAAAGCAATCAACTCTACTTTCACGTTCTCTATCATCCTAGTTCCTATTCTGGTAGTATGTTCCATCCTGCCCTTCTCCAATGAAATCTCCATAAGCTCCTCATGAGGTCGGACATACTTCTCCTCATCCCTCATCTTTTTGGAACTAAGTATTCCTTTCTTGCACATCGCCACTTCTCTCTCGATTTCCTTCACTCATCCCCTTTCTCACGGTCATCTGATAACATGATCTGGCGACCTGTTGCTCTGATATTACCTCGCCCACTATGTCACCTGCGGATATTTTATGGTCATGTGATAAGTAGAAGTGACCGCATGGAATTCATTGAGAGCAGGTCGCCCTAATATAATATTGTACGCTAAAGTGGCCTTCATGATTAAAAACTTCAACTCCTTCTCTACTCGTAGCTCGCCCTTTCCCCATGCTACTGATAGAACCACTTCTCCTTCATTGATAAACTGCACGCCATTAAAAGCATAGATAGGTGTTTGGACAGGTCGTACCTTTACTCTCAGACTCATCTGATCCAAGCACGCACGATAGAGAATATTAACTGAGCTTCCATTGTCAATAAATACTCTTCCTACTTCATATCCCGCTACCTCGGCTTAGAACATGAGTGCATAATTATGCTCCATATACAAACCCCGTCGCTCTTCTGGTCCGAAATAAATCACTGGTCCTGATGTGGGAGGTTGCCTCTTCATTGCAGTGACCTCACATGGTCCTGGGCGAGCCGCCTTCACGTTTCATTTTTGTGCGTTGTTTGTGTCTCCGTCCATTAACCCTCTTGATATCATATTTATTCTCCTCCTATTATTTCCAGTAGCTCCACCTCATTCAGCCCATTTTTGCCACTCCTATCGTGGTTGTCCCCCTACCTGTGCTTGCGGGGGTCCTCCAGGAGGTGTCCCGGGCAATGGTTGTCTTTATTCTAGAGGTTTCTTGTCTTTATACACCACCTATTTCAAATGTCCAGCTTTGATCAGTCTCTCAATCTCCTCTTTTAAGTGTCTGCATTACTCAGTTGAATGCCCATAATTATTGTGAAACCTGCAAAAGAATTGAGACCTCGGGTTAGTAGGAATTGGTATATAATTCTTCGGCCATCTGATAGCATCAGGTACTTGGTTCTCCATAATTGTGAACACTCTTGCTTGTGGCATCTCCAAGGGTGTGAAGTTCGTGTCCTCCCTCCCTACACTTCCTCCGCTTATTGTTGTCCCTCTAACATCTACTCCCGTGGTTAAGAGTGCTTGAGTAGGTCCCCCTGCATATCTTCTAGGCTCAGACCTTCTAGGCGTCGCTCTCTCTGGCTCTTTGACCTTCCTTCCAAAGTGTAATCTATGCTCCTTTTCAGCCTCCTCTACATGTATTTCATGCACCTATCCAAGACCACCTCGAATGTATGCGCAGATCACTTAGCCAGCAATGTTCGCAGAATTCCCATCCTTAAAACTTGATGTAAAGCTCCTGCCTTCATCTCGTATGTGGCTACGGGCACCTCCAAAGTAGCTCTAGTAAACTTGGTGACATAAATCTTCAAAGTTTTCCCAATTCACTGCACCATTGAAAAAAGAGATTGCGCAGTCTTCGTATGTAACTTGGCGCTAGCGAAATGCTTCAGAAAGGACAATTTCAAGACCTGGAAACTGGTGATCCTCCCTGACGCTAGTTGATGGAACCAATCCTGTGCTAAACCCCCTTAAATTGGATAAGAACATTCTGCAAGCCACAATGTCTGTGTACTGCCTTAATACTTCCTCATTCTCAAAGCTCTGTACATGATGCGTGGGGTCCAATATCCCCTCATAATAAAAATCCAACCCCTTATATCCGTGAGGTAAAGCTGCTCTTGATATCCCTTTTGAGAACGGATGACCCCTCGACTCCTCTCCTCCTTCTCCCGCAACCTGTCTTTGCAACGCTTGTACGGCCTCCTGCATATCCCGCATTGCGCGGGACGTAGGTAACTCTTCATCTTCTTCCTCTTCCACGTGACACTGATAGGTTCTTCTTCGCAACCTATTATTTAAGAATCTTGCGTTATCCTTGTCTCCTTCTTCATCAGAGGATGATGGGTATCTGATACCGCCTCCTTTTTGTGGTCTGGATCAATTTGTATCCGACCTCCATCATTCCTTTTCCTCGCTCTTCCTTTGTCCTAGAGTTAGTGATTCTGGCCTGTATTCTTCATCCTTTCTCCTAGCCTCATCCTCCTTGCTATCGTCTTCGCCTGCCAAGATCTTCTCCAACTTTCTCGGAGGCACCGACCCCATCAATTTTTCTAGGAATCCCTTGTCAATATGAAAAGTTCTCCCCTTAGGTAATTATTTCCACTCCTTGGTTCCAATGTCGATGGATCTTTGATTAATTATTTCTGGGGTTCTTTTTCTATTCTCCTCTTCTGAATTTTTTGCCTCTTCTTTCCGTTGTTACGGTGGTGGTATTTTTGTAACCGTCGTATCCATTGGTTCTTTTTGTAGTGGTGTTTGTTCTTCCTCAGCCTGCTTCCCTTTGTCCACTTCTTTTGCCTTACTCGCCTTAGAGTCGAAATTTGAAGTTTGAGGTATGATAGTTCTTCCCTTCATGTTTTGCATTTTGAAATTCTCATGTCTTTCGCTCAAGGACTCGATGTCTCTCTTTCCCACAGACGGCGCCACTTGATGTGACCAAAAAGATTAGTTCACCAAGAGAGGAGAGTACTGACCTATAATATGTGTTTGCCGACCTGATGGACCTCCAAAAGACTCCTAGTGAGCTGATCAACCTACAAAACAAAATCTAATCCGGACAGCCCCGACGTAGGACCTCCGATGCTTAAGTTAGTTCCTTTTCAATAATGATATGCAAGAGCTCAAAGATTAGGATAAAAATAAACTTAAAGAAAAAAGTGAGGCATGTGTCCTCTTTATATAGACAAGAGACGTGTTCCCAATCTAGGTTTCCCTTCTCCTATTCAAACCACAATACCATAAATAATTACCGACTTAGAATTAGGAATTCTCCTATATGCTAAGTTACCATAAATATCATATCTCTCGTTAAATTACCGTAATAACCATGGGCCAATAACCATATAATGCCTTTAGTCCACCGGGACCCCACACCATAAAATCCATATCAACCCAACAGGGCCCAAAATCCTATTAACCATTAAGCCCAACTCTTAGTACCGAGCTGTTATAATATCATTTTATCTATAAGAGCACACCACCCCATTATAAGAGCTCGCGACTCCCATATAAGAGCTCGCCACTCCCACAAACAGCTCGCCCTCCTATAGAAGAGATCATCCCTTCTAAAGCTGAGGTCGTCTTACAAACTCTTACAAACTTGCATGCCTACCGACCTGGATATTCGATGTTGTATCACTTGAACTCCCTTATGAGACTTTTTTCCACACCGTTTACCAACATTTTTCATGTTCAGACTTGTGTGTCCTATCGTTGCTTGTTTGTCACGCGTGAAGCGTGATAGAGTGCCTTGATGTCAAAATGTTCGTGTTTGATCCAAAAACATGATGGATTAATATTTATGATGCCTAGTTTTATGATTCAGAGATTTACCACATCTATATATTGGGAGATAATATGTATGGAAAAAGTGAAAGAGGTGGAGAGACAAATAAAGATGGCTGTGAATCGAACTTTTTCGCTTTAAAAGTTAAAAGCTCGTCCGCAAGAGAACGGAACTATTGTAGGCGATAAGCATGACTCGAGCGAATCACAAGGAATTACAATCGGCGTCTATAAATGTTTGTTTAACAATTCTATAACTAAACACACGATCCATTTTCGGAGTTGAGTTTCTATAACTACGAATTTGAAAAACGAGCATACAAAAATTAAAACTAATTGAAAGCGATAGAAACTTGGATTTATAAAATGAGAAAACAAACATAATTTAACAAGCGAATTAAAAGTAAAACGTGCTTGAATTACTAAACTAAAACAAGTCGAATGAAAGTTCAAACTTTAAAAACAAAATCAAAAGCAAATAAACAAATACATGAAACTTATAGTTCATATGACATAAGCAGCAATCGAACAATCTTCCTCGACTAACAACGAATCAAAATGATGAACGTTGTAGAAATGGAAGAACAACGTAATCATCTACCGGAATCTTCAATGTAATTAAAATGGAATATCACTTGAGGTATCTGATATATTTGAAACCTTTCCCCCAAGTTGGCTGATGAATAAATGAAGAAACCACCGGGTATTTATAGATTTTCCCAAAAACAACCGCCCAATCGTTGGTGCGTCAACCGACGCGGTCTGAGTGTCGACGTCGACGCGAGTCAGGCTGCTCACGTCGACTAGGCATTGCATCGACCGACGTGTGCACGGATTGATGCGACTGCAAGTTTATGTCTACAGGTGTGTCGGTCGACGAAGCTAGGATCGACACTACTGCAGCTATGCGTCGACCGACGCGGGCGTCTCCCGGCGTCGAAGCGGCACTGGCTGCGGTCGTCGGAAGCACGTCGTGCATCTCGTCATCTTCGTATTGAAGCTAAAACCAAAAATGAACTAAAACTAGGTTGTTTCATATAAAGTAAATTAGAAACACATTAAACACCAAACGAAATGAAAAACATTAAAAGAAAGAAAAACGAAAAAAAGATAAACCTAAAAACCCTAAAAGCAAAAACACACGATGCAAAAACACACGAAAATCACATACAATTATGTATAAATCAATTCCACCACACTTAGCTTTTTGATTGTCCTCAAGCAAAAATAAAATCTAGACGTAGACAAGGAAAAGCTAACTACCCAATGACCTATTAATTAATGCATCCAAATGATTCAAGAAGTTAATGCATTAAATCGACTGAAAACTCAACTAAAAGGACGACACAATAACGTTTAGATAAGAGACTTAGACTAGCTTCCGAACACCTAAAAGTAACGAGTTGACCTCCATGTACGACACCCATCCATGCCTCGGCCAAAGTCTATCCCTGTTCAAACCGCCAAGTCGTCACCCGACTAGCCCAGTCATCTATACACCTCTTTAACAAAACTATCTAAGAAATAAAAATAAAAATAAGAACTCAACTTGTACAAGGTTTTCTCTTCTTGTACTTATTATTTTTATTATTCTTTTCTTTTCTTTTTCTTATTCAATTTTATTCTTTTTTTTATGATTACCCATACAGACGAGATACTAAACGAATATAATTTACAAAAATCAAAAGCGAGAGTTCATTGACTCCAATCTTATTTTGATTGGAGTCAACTAATGACATTTTTCAACTTCGCACGTGGAGTTTTAACGTATCTAATATAAAAAATAAAAATTACATAAAATCCTATAGAGGGCATCAGAAAATGGGGCTAGTGAAGAGTATTCGACTCTTTAGAACGAAACAAGAATAGAACAGGGTACAAAACACTTCATAGACTATTTAAACTTCATTCCCCACAATTACACTATTGTTCGAACGGAATTCTAAATATCCTAACAAAAGCATCTAACCACGTCACTTCATCAAGGTTCCAGTCAATATCAATACACACAACTCATATCAACCATAAGCAAGCATACGAATAATTACTAACCAAGGAACCCCCCCCCCCCCACCCCCCCACACTTAAACCATAAAATGTCCACATTGTATAAAATGAAAAATTAAGCAAAGTATGGTAAAAGGAAGAGAAAGAGAGAAACGTCCCTGAATTCGCGCTTGTGGTGAAGAGTCAGGTGTTAAAAGTCGTCCACGGGCCTTAATAATGAAAGGGACCTGAAACAACAAGAAGCAAAAACGCACAAAAACATATAAAGTTGAAAAGGCTTGGGGTGCCTCCCAAGAAGCGCTTGTTTAATGTCGCTAGCTTGACGAAGTCGCCACATCTAAACCAAAAATGGGTCGATGAGAGTCACTATCTCCTTATCTTGAAGCAATCCCGAACCAAGTACGGCTTCACTCGATGGCCGTTCCTTGGTCATCTCGTTGACCAATCACACTACTCCATAAGGAAAGACCTCGGTAATTAGGAACGGTCCACTCCAACGTGATTTTAGCTTTCCGAGGAATAAACGTAGGAGAGAGTTAAAAAACAACACTTGCACGCCGACTCAGATATCTTTGTCAATGGTCTTTCTGTCATGGTGGGCCTTAACCCTCTTCTTGTATATGTCCGCGTTGTCGTAAGCCTCATTCCGAATTTCATCAAGTTCTTCCAATTGCAATCCTCGCTGAGTACCAACTTGTGTCAAGTCAGAATTAACTGCACGAACTGCCCAATATGCCTGATGCTCCAACTCCACCGGGAGATGACACGCTTTACCATACACCATTCGGTAAGGACTGGTTCCCAAGGCGGTTTTGTACGCCATTCGATAAGCCCATAAAGCGTCAATGAGCTTGGTCGACTAATCCTTGCGGTTTGGCTGAATGGTTTTCTCCAGAATTTCTTTGATTTGTTTATTGCATGTCTCCACTTGTCCC
Source organism: Phtheirospermum japonicum (assembly GCA_014905375.1). Classification (NCBI taxonomy): domain Eukaryota; kingdom Viridiplantae; phylum Streptophyta; class Magnoliopsida; order Lamiales; family Orobanchaceae; genus Phtheirospermum; species Phtheirospermum japonicum. Next base: position 65,866 of record BMAC01001506.1, read on the forward strand.
GACGTTTGCGGATGATATGTCGTGGCCACTTTGTGTTTCATCCCGTACTTTGCCATCAACTTTTCAAAAGACCGGTTGCAAAAATGTGCACCCCCATCGCTGATGATTGCTCGTGGAAATCCGAACCTACTAAAAATATGTTCTTGAATGAACTGGAACACGACTCTTGCATCACTTGTTCTCGTGGGAATAGCCTCGACCCACTTAGAAACATAATCAACGGCAACCAAAATATACTCATACCCAAACGATGCCGGAAATGGTCCCATAAAGTCGATGCCCCACACATCAAAAATCTCCACTCCTAGATTGCTTGTCTGTGGCATCTCGTCACGTTTGCCAATGTTTCCTATACGCTGACAGCGATCACAGGACTTAGAGAATTCTTGAGCATCTCTAAACAGTCTCGGCCAATAAAACCCTGATTGGAGGACCTTGTAAGCTGTCTTCTGTCCTCCGAAATGGCCGCCACACTGTTGATTGTGGCAAAATGATAGAACACTACTTTGATCCTCTTCGAGGATGCATCTTCGAATAAGTCCATCCTTCCCGAACCAAAAGGAGAACGGGTCATCCCAAATATAATCCTTGCATAAAGAAAGAAATCTCTTCCTCTCTTGGAAGGATAAATCAGCCCTCACATGGCCACAAGCAAGATAGTTAACTATATCAGCAAACCAAGGGGTTATATGCGAAGAAATAGCACAAGTCAATTCGTAAGGAAAGACATCATCTATACAACCCTGTGACAAATGATCCGCGACAACACTTTCACAACCCTTCCTATCCTTAATCTCGACGTCAAATTCTTGAAGTAAAAGTATCCAATGGATTAAACGCGGCTTACTTAGGGTTTTGTTAAAAAGATAACGAAGAGCCGCGTGATCGCTATGGAAAATCACTTTTGAACCAATAATGTACGATCGGAATTTCTCCAAAGAAGACACCACAGCTAAAAGTTCTTTTTCGGTGGTGGTATAGCTCCTCTGAGCCTCATTCAACATAAGACTCGAATAATAAATCACACGGAGGAGACCATCCAATTGTTGTCCCAAAATGGCCCCCACGACGTCGTTCGACGCATCACACATTATTTCAAAGGGAAGGGACCAATTTGGGGCAACGACCACCAGAGCTGTGGTCAATTTTTCCTTAAGCAGGTTAAACGCACTCAAGCATGATTCGTCAAAAATAAACGGTACATCAAGACCTAGCAAATGGCACAGCGGGCGACTAATTTTCGAAAACTTTTTTATAAAATGCCTATATAAGCCCACGTGCCCTAAGAAACTACGGACAACTTTAACATTTGTGGGAGGCGGCAAATTTTCAATAAAATCAACTTTAGACTTGTCTACCTCTAAACCTTTTCTAGATACGACATGACCAAGCACAATACCATGTTTAACCATGAAATGACTCTTTTCCCAACTTAACGTTAAATTACTCTCTATGCACCGTTCAAGCACTTTAGACAAATTAGTAAGACAAGAAGTAAAGGAAGGGCCAAAAGCTGAAAAATCATCCATGAATACCTCAAGGAAGTCATCAATCATGTCCGTGAAGATAGATATCATGCAACGCTAGAAAGTTATCGGCGCATTGCACAAACCGAAGGGCATCCGTCAAAATGCAAATGTCCTAAATGGAGAAGTGAACGTCATTTTCTTCTGATCCTCCAGTGCAATAACAACTTGATAATACCCAAACAAACCATCAAGAAAGCAGTAATATTGGTGCCCGGCCAACTTGTCAAGTAATTGATCAATGAAAGGAAGTGGAAAATGGTTGGTGGCATTAAGCTTCCTGAAGTCGATACACATTCGCCACCCAGTCATCAACCGTGTTGGCATGATTTCCCCCTTATCATTTTCAACAATAGTAACTCCGCCCTTCTTCTGTACCACGTGGACGGGGCTCACCCATTCGCTATCGGGTGTAGCAAAAATTATCCCTTCGTCAATCAATTTGAAAATCTCCTTCTTTACAACTTCCATTAAAATGGGATCAAACGGCGTTGACCTTCTCGAACTGTTTTTACCTCTTCTTCTAACACGATATGATGCATGCATGTAGCTGGATTTATCCCCTTAATGCCTCCCAAACTCCAGCCAATAGCTCCTTGAAACTTTTTAAGAACACCGATCAAGGCCTCTTCTCCCGCTTCAGTTAACTCGGCAAAAATGATCACCGACTTCTTCTCGCCTTCCTCGAGGAAGACGTAACTGAGATGACTTGGAAGCAGAATAAGCTCGGATTTGGGCTCGATGTCCAATTTCTCATTTTCAAGCTCACAAAGATCAATCACCCCCTCGGAATTAGGCTTAAGCCAATCGTCATCCTCGGCGAGCCAAGAGTCGTCGTCATGATCGAGAAATTTATGGGTGTCAGACTCCTCTTCAAATTTGTCTTGCACAATTAAATCAATGGAGTCCACGAATGAACACTCAGCGTTCATGGACAAATATGGAGTTGCATGGAAATTATGGATATAAAATGTGATGATTCGTCTAACACGGACAAAGTCATGCTCCCATTCTTCACATAAATCAACGTGTTGGTCGTGGCCATGAAGGGTCGACCCAGCAAAATTGTATGCTCTCGGCTATCATCTTGAACTTCACCCACGTCCAAAACCACGAAGTCAACGGGTACTATAAGATTCCCAACTTGCACAAGGACATCCTCAACAATCCCCTTTGGGTACCTTAATGATCGGTCTGCCAATTGAAGTCGCATCTTCATTGGTTTTAGTGCAACTAAATCAAACTGCTCAAAAAGAGATGAAGGCATTAAATTGATTCCCACCCCAAGGTCAAGCATACCCCAATTTTCTTTTCCATTTCCCAAAGTTATTTTTATATAAAAACTCCCGGGGTCACTTTCCTTTGGGGGAAGGGGATTTCGTAAGATCACGCTCGCCGCATTTGAAATAATTTTTTCTTATTTTCAGAAAATCTTCGTTTTTTTGATGCCAAGTCTTTGAAAAACTTGACATATGCGGGAAAGTTTCTTATAACATCAAGCAAAGGCAAAATAACGTTAACTTTGGAAAGCATATTATAAAGATCAAGAAATTACTTATCTTGCTTTTCTTCTCGAAGACGACTTGGATATGGAATGGGAGGCCGATATGGATTAGATGCTTTGTGAAGAGTTACTTTGGGTTCGACTTCCTTTTCAATATTATCCGGATATTGGGTAATGGTCGTCTTCCCACCTTCTTTCTCATTCGGTTTCTTGCTTTCTCCATTGGTTTGAACTTGTGATGAGATAGAGTTTTCGTCGGGAGATGCAACTTTATTATCCACAACTTGCCCACTCCTAAGCATTGTGATGGCTTGTGCTTGTGAGGATTGACTCGACAACTTTCCGTGCTCGTTTATCAGTGCGTTGCATGAATGTAAGCAAGGTCTCCTTGGGTGTTGGCAAAACGGATGCTTGAGTCGGTGGAGGTGGAGGAAATGGTACTTGACCTTGCCCTTGCGGTTGTGATTATTGCATTGGTCGAGTTGAGAATGAAAATTGACCTTGTCCCCATTGTTGTTGATATGGTTGTTGGGGAACAAAGTTATTTTGTGGCCTAGGGTTGGTATCGGATTCGCTGCATTTTGATTATTCGACCATGAGAAATTTGGATGATCTCTCCACCAATAAGGTTTATTGTTGCGTGGGTTATGGTTTTGATACCCTTGCCCGGCTTGATTTACTTGATGACCTTGAACAGCGAGTGCTTGTTCGTTGGTTCCTTCAGTTTGCTCAAACGTTGCTTGGCATAGATTCGCGCCATGTCTATACACTCCACAAATGCCACACGTCTCTAATGACTGAGATATGCCTTGAGATAAAAGCGTGTTTTAGGTTTGCAATGAGGCCACTTGCCTCGTTAACTCGACAAGTCTACGGGTATCGTTAGGGAATGTATTGACATCTCGATCTCGTGAACGACTACTTTCTTCGATCGTGAGCTTTTCTGTTGAGAATTGTAGCTTATTGGCCCGCATATGTCCCATACTTCTTGAGCGGTTCGTGATCCGATCTCTCCCCCTGCTGCATTGTCCACCGTATACTGAAATGTAAGAATAAGCCCATCATAAAAAAATTGATTGACGAGCTCGAGTGGATAATGATGATGTGGGCACTGCGTCAATAATTCTTCAAAACATTCCCAAGCCTCATGGAACGTTTCTCCTTCTGTCTGATTGAACGACGCTAACTTTACTCAGAGCTTAGCCGTCGTTTGATTCGAATAATATTTCCCCATGAAGCGATCATACACCATGTCTCAATTCGTAAGAGAATCAGGCTCCAACGACAAAAACCAAGTCTCCGCTTTGTCCTTTAACGTATACGGAAAACATCTCATCTTCAGCTATTCTTCACGAAGTCCTTGCAATGGGAATGCTTGGATGACCGAGTAAGATTTCCGGATTATCGGATCTTCGTTTAGACGCCCGTAGTAAGAGGGCAAAAGATTTAAATGAATGACCTTGAGTTCATAATCTCGGGCCGCTCGGTCTAGGTGAATGCATGATGTAGACGGGCCCATTACGGGCCAAGCAAATTCGCGCATACGAGCCGGCTGAGGCTCATGATGATGAAACGGCCTATGAGGTGGCACGTACGGAACTCGGGGTGGATGATATTGTTGTTGTTGATTGAATGGTTGTTGATGATGGAAGTATGGAACTTATTTTTGATTCAGTTACATGCCGTGATTGTTATCTTGTTGATTGAAATGGTGGTGGATTTTGATTCACATTCGGATTCGGTGCGTTGTTTTGTTCATTTTGAGTTTCCGGCGGGTTCGGTTCTGTAGGATTTTCTCCAGGAGGATCCATCGATGATTCTACTATCGATTGGAGTCTTGCTCGATTTACCCGGTGAATGTTATCGATTAAAAGAATTAATTCTCCACGAAAGGACCTTCGTCCTTTCATTCACTAACAAACAATTAAAACAGTCGAGACAAAATAACACAAATTAAACTAACTAAACAAAACATATACGGACAAACATTTTTGGATAGCCTTTGTCAATTCCCCGGCAATGGAGCCAAATTTTGAATCGAACTTTTTCGCTTTAAAAGTTAAAAGCTCGTCCGCAAGAGAACGGAGCTATTGTAGGCGATAAGCTTGATTCGAGTCGAATCACAAGGAATTGCAATCGGCGTCTATAAATGTTTGTTTAATAATTCTATAACTAAACACACGATCCATTTTTGGGGTTGAGTTTCTATAACTACGAATTTGAAGAACGAGCATACAAAAATTAAAACTAATTGAAAGCGAAAAAAACTAGGATTTATAAAACGAGAAAACAAACATAATTTAACAAGCAAATTAAAAGTAAAACGTGCTTGAATTACTAAACTAAAACAAGTCGAATGAAAGTTCAAACTTTAAAAACAAAATCAAAAGCAAATAAACAAATACATGAAACTTATAGTTCATATGACATAAGCAGCAATCGAACAATCTTCCGCGACTAACAACGAATCAAAATGATGAACATTGTAGAAATGGAAGAACAACGTAATCATCTACCGGAATCTTCAATGTAATTAAAATGGAATATCACTTGAGGTATCTGATATATTTGAAACCTTTCCCCCAAGTTGGATGATGAATAAATGAAGAAACCACCGAATATTATAGATTTTCCCAAAAACAACCGCCCAACCACTGGTGCGTCGACCGACGCGGTCTGAGTGTCGACGTCAATGCGAGTCAGGCTGCTCGTGTCGACCATGCATTGCGTCGACCGACGCATGCACGGATTGACGCGACTGTAAGTTTACGTCTACAGGTGTGTCGGTCGACGGAGATAGGATTGACGCGACTGCAAGTTTGCGTCTACAGGTGTGTCTATCGACGGAGCTAGGATCGACGCTATTGCAGCTATGCATCGACCTAGTGTCGACCTTCACGGGCATCTCCCGGCCGCGATGCGGCGCTGGCTACCGGCGTCGGCAGCACGTCGTGCGTCTCATCATCTTCGTATTGAAGCTGAAACTAGAAATTAATTAAAATTAGGTTATTTCATATAAATTAAAGTAGAAACACATTAAACACCAAACGAAACGAAAAATATTAAAAGGAAGAAAAATGACAAAAAAAAAATATACCTAAAAACCCTAAAAGCAAACAACACACGATGCAAAAACACACAAAAATCACATACAATTATGTACAAATCAGGTTGATGGTGGGGCTACTAGAAAAAATTGATGGTATTTGGAGATCATTTATGTAATTATTGGTTCTTTCCCATTCTAACGGCAAGAGAACCTTAATGTTCTTAAATGAGGACTAGTTCCTATGATTTTAAAAGTTTGTGGTTGAATTTTAATTGCATGGTATGAATGGCTAAGAAGTATGACATGGTTTCTGAAGAAGTAGTAGTTTTGTGTAGTTAGTTGAGGGTTACTTGATTAATTATGTTAGTTAGTGGTTAGTTGAATAATGGTTAGTTGATACAACATCGTTTATTCATTAGACGACTTCGTAGTACATTGTCGTGTTGCTCTCTATTTTCCCCGCTTTAGGTTTTATATAAATAAGCTTGAAAATCATCGTGTAATATAAATTATGAAATTCAATACTTCAGATTACATAATCTTAATGGATATAGCTCACAATAGTTGTTGTTATCAATTTCTTCATGGTTGTTCACATGTGGTTTTGCACATATTTTAGGTTGTATTTTAGAATATGTTATTGGTTAAATGTGCAATTTACCTCGTTATACATGTGTTGCTTCACATTTATTATAAGATATTATGCTTTTCTCATTTTTGTTATTTCTACATGCGTAGACGTTGATTTTTAGGTATTTTGGGAGCAAGAGAGTTACCAAACTCAAATCATACGACCATAAGATGCACAATGATGAGTTAGAGACAAAATGGGTCAAAACGAACGCTTTCAGCAGAGCTCATGACCAGCATCTAGGGACGCATGACCATTTTGGTCGTGCTTAGGTCGTGCCCGTCACATCATGATTATTGTAGTAATTTTTGTATTTTAATCATAGGTTTATCATACAACGTCTAAATGAGGTAATTGAAGCGGCTATGGAACTATAAGAGATAGAGCTACAACTCTTATGAAAGAACACATGATCAACAGTCGTGTTTGTTAGTCGTGCGTGCGGTGGTAGAAACATTAAAATACATATTTCTTAAGATCTAATTAGGTCTTTGAGCCTTATAAAATACCCGTGAACGTCTAAAACTCGTCATATCATATACGGAGGAAAAGATATCCCTAGGGGCATACGAAGGACAGGGATGACATCCATCCACCCAAGAGACGAATCGTGGGGAGAATTTAAGACAAATCGTTAGATTTGTGGCGGTTTTATATTATGATCATGTCATATCCGAGTATCTTACACTATAATAAATAGGAAAATATCGATAGATTTTACCGATGGATGCTTTTCCATTGATAATAGACAGGTCACCGATGCCATCCAATTTACCGATAGATATTTCGATTGTTGGTAAAATACCGATAGTCTTTGAAATCCATCATAAAATATAGATGGATTATATAGCCCGTCGGTAAATACTGACGGAATACTAGCTGATGGACTTATTTCTTTTATTTTTTATTTTTTATAGTCTGTAGTCTAGTTATATATAATATAACATATTTATTTATAAATAACTTTAACACATATATCTAATAAGTATAATATATAATAAAGCTTTTCAATAACAATACAAATTTTTGTATATTATTTTTTGAAATTTTTATTTCTTGTTTTCTAAATATATTATTATTATAATTCAATATATATAATATGATTCTTAATACACACACACACACACACACACACATATATATATATATATATATATATATATATATATATATATATATATAATTGTATGTTTTTAAAAATATAATATATATTCAATACACTTTTAGTAATAATATATAATTATATATAATTCTTTATAAATATAATATGTATATAATATTTTAATTGATATATATATAATAAATATAAAAATATATTATATAATAAACTTCAATAAATAGTAATATGTATATATAATAAAGATCTTTTTCAGTGCATTTTATATAATTATATATAATCATTTATTAATGTAATGTATATATATTTGTCTTAAGGGATATATAAATATAAAATTATAATAGATAGTAAATTTCAATAATTAATAATATTTATACTAAAGATTTTTTTACAAACACTTTTTAATAATAATATATAATCATTTATAAATATAATGTATATAATACTTTTAAGGGATATATAATAAATATAAACATACAATATATAATAAGTATTTTTGAAAATACAAAATTTTCTAATCTTATATTTATATATAATAATATTATATATTTATAATGTCATTATTTATAAATATAATATATAATATTTTTTTGTAAAAACAATACAAGTTTATATAAGTTTTTTCTAATTTTTATTTGTTATTGTCTAAATATATTATTATTTTGACTTTATATATGTAAAAGAAATGTTAATAAATATTACTTAATTATAATACACTTTAAAATAATATTATATATTATAAAATAATTAATTATAAATACAATTTACAAATTAAATTATATATTAGTATATATTAAAAATGTATAAGCTCTTATATGTAATTGCCTTGGGGAGACGGTAACACCCGCTCCTCTTTTTTCAAGAGGTCATGAGTTCAAATTCCCCTCACGCCATTTGGGAGATTTAAATTACCTAGGCATTGTGGGTTATGTGCTGGGCTGGGCCCGCAAAAAAAAATTAAAATAAGGGTGATTTCTCATATACTCATATAGGAAAAATTATATGTTTCTGAAAATATTTCACCAATAGTGCTCAATCTATTGATCATTGGTAGAAGAGAGAAAAAGTAAGTGCGCACTGGCTTAGTCAAGTAGAACTGGGCTGCGCTGCTTGACGCTCTGATCAAAAACAAATCAGTGGGGCCATGCCAATACGACTGAATATACCTTAGAAAGGTCAATCCCTCCCCTGCGACACCAAAAAAATTGGGTCGAGATTCTAAACAACCCGCTCACTTCCATAGAACAATTATATGGGATGGACACTGCTCTGGCAAGATGGCGATGAAGACAACAAAAAAGCCATAAGTCTAGTAAGTATTGTTCTTCTCATCAAAAATTTTTTTTTTGAAGTAGTGCGGATTTGTCAAATGAATTGTCGAAGGTAGTTTGTAATTGAGTTGTTATATTAAGTAGTACAAAAGTACAAACTGCCCAACGTGATTATTCCCAACAATGGGTTGGGCACTTGAATTTTAAATTTGGAGATTACAAACTTTAAATTAGGAACTGCCCCACTATGAATATGGAGATTATAAACTTCCCCATTTCTTGAAAATTTTCAGATAACTCAACTATGAATTTGAAACTTTAAAATTATTTCGAAATGCCTAACTATAACTTAGGAATTACGAACTGCCCAATTTCGAAATTACAAACTGTGCAATCTTAAAATTCACAACTACTAAGTAATATTGTTTCTTATTTGTTTAAGTATGAACTCCATCGAGTTAGAAATTAGATAGTTTGTAATTTTAGTGGGTAGTATATTTTCTTCTTTTATTCAAATTTGGATTGTTTTGGGTTTCAAATTGGGTAATATGTAATTTACGTGAATAATATTGTTCTTGTTCGTTCAAGTATGTCTTTCATCAAGTTTCAAATTTTGTAGTTTATGATATGAGTGGGCAGTATGTTTTCTTCTTTTGTTCAAATATATATTTCCCATATTTTGTACTGCTTCTCTCTAATCCAAATTGTGTTAAAGATCAATAATAATAAGGAAGAAAAGTCGTACGAGTCACCCTTCCCAATATCAACTTTTTTTATGTATTTAAATTCCGAACTAGCGAAGACTTTCCCAGAATTGTAAAATTGGGGTTATATCTGAATATTAGGAAATTAAATACAATAGCTTTTCAATCTCTGAGAATACCATCTAATTTGGGATTCAGTATTTTATTTCAAAATGAGGGGTTTTAATTTAGTTTAAACTAATTTTGGGTTTCGAATTGAGCAACAATATAGATGCGAAGTTCAGGATAATTTTGTAGTTTGAAATTAGAGCTTTTCAATCTCCTAGATACTGGTTGCAACAAGTTTTAAATTATGTTATATAACTAAAATTTAAATAGCATGAAATTAAGAGTACAATAACTTGGTTTCATATTATTATGAAAGTTAGGTAAAAAAAAATTATTTTAATGAGCAAATTAAAATGTATATGTAGTGGTTTTTAATGTAGTTTTCTATTAAGGTTTTCACACCTGTGTTAAATTTATTTTGTTTGTATTAAAAATTTTATTTTTAGTATGGAACTTAATTGAACGGGTTTTTCAGGTAGTAAGGGAATTATGTAAATAGTCCTTTTTAATGTGCATACGTAGTTTGGGATTAAGGCTTTAATGTGCAATAACTAGATTGAACCAATTTGGAATTTGTTTGCATTACATTGTTAGATGTAGTTTAGTATGAATACTTTAAAAAATTGAGTTCCTATAGCATGAAATCTGATTTAATATCACAATGTGGTCATATTTTTGTAATTAATCTCGACTAATTATATTGTCTGAGTTTTAATGAATTTCTTGTTCCGTAGTGATTTTTGTTTGGAAACTGATTTATTACCCTCGTACATGGTGGTATGGAATACATTGAGCTTACGTACTAACCTTTTTTTGATTCCATACTGTTTTGTGAACTACTTGTTAAACAATAATCTATGTAGGTTTGGACGGTTATGGTGGTACCATTGTTTTATGTTGTAATGATGGGGATACACTTGTAGTTAATGTAGAGTTGGGGTTCTCCTTTGATGGGTTATTGGACTGAGTTCGTGCACACCAAGCGTCCCCTTGTAAGACCATAGAAGAAGAGGTATTTCTTCCAAGAAGATCATATCCCCAGAAGAGTTAAATGTGGCAATGTCTTAGTGTCGACAATCATAACAAAAAAAATTTGTACCGAGTAACTTTGTGACTATATGTCTCCTATTGACCCATGGGTTTAATTGTTTCAACATTAATGTCGCACTCTTATTTTACATTAAGTCTCATTTTTCTAATTACATCAAGACAACAATACATTATGTTAATATTTTTGGAATTATTGTTAGTTGAATGGATTTATTTGTATTATTTCCTGAGTATCGAATTATCTACTAGAGTTACAAAATAGTAGAAAATTATCAACTTACGTACTACGTAGTTTCGAATTTCTATCAAAACTAACTCACACTAGAATGATCGATGTCGTAACCAAATAGTGCGGAATTAATATCACCTTTTGATCTAAGTAGTTTGGAATTACTAACAAATCAACATACATTGGAATTGTCAATGTTATTACCAACTACTTTCGGAATAATTATCGTCTTTGAACTAAGTAGTTTGCAATTTCTAAATAGTGTGAAAATTTTGACAAAATTTGTTTTAGGAAATGACTATCTATTACACCTATTTTTATTTTCTTATTTTGTTATTTCTGTTATATGGAACTTTTCAATGATTTTATGAGCTAGTATGATTTTTTATATATAAAAAAGTATTCAGAAATAATAATTTTCGATAAAACATAACAAGGATTATCAAACTATCTATTGGAGCAATGGCACCCTAATGTTTAAGTACTTTTGTTGATCATTAAAAATTTATATTTCCAACTAGTTTGGTATATTGCAATAAAACTTCAAGGATTCTTTCAATATACTTATTATTCTTCTGACATAAATATAATGAGAACACACCCCATCTAATATATACCCAAGAGAATCCGTACTACAAATGTGTTCCAATACAAATTCATAATATTCGATTAATTAAAAAACAGGATATTCTCATAAAATTGCATTCGACTCAACCAAACCGTACTAAAATGCTATCAATTGTCTTTAGAAATCAATACAAATCAAGACATTCATCAATAACATTCGTGCAGTTTTCTTCACGACGGTGTAACCACTACTTCAATAAGTTTGGCCCTGAAACTATTCACAAAGTCAATGCCGACATCCGGTTGGAAGATTTTGTTTTGCACTACATATTTCATGAAGTAACAAAAAAAAATCACATTAGACATTTTGCATGAAAAACTATTCCTAACATATCAATTTGAATTTAAAATTGATTCATTACTACACGTTTGCCAACACAAAATCACGCTATTACCAAATTTAGATAAATGAATTCAAGAATATCAAAGTATATTTAAATTTTAAATATAGTATCGGTACCAATATTCTTGAAACTGATTTATTCCAATTTGACATATATTCAACTTGCAATGTAGTCTGGAATCAGACTTGAGTATATATTATATTCATATGATTCCACACTACCCAAACAACACTTGCAATCTACACAAATGCATGTTCCAAAAAACTAAAGTAAAAATACACACTACCTAATAAATTATAGTAATTGCATACTACTTTGTAGAAAATCACATAATGACCTGTAGAAAATAATAGTAGAACAAACATTACATACTACTCAATAGAAAATTATAGTAACAAATATTCTACATTCCATGAATCAATTTAAAGAAACCATATGATGTAGGATGGAAACAGTAATATGAAAAACCATGATTTCTTACTACAAATTTCAAACTACATAGATCTAAGTTGATACAGGTTTGTAGAAAAAAATTCACAGAATCACAATTTTGACTACTCAATATATGTAGGAAGATTTCAACATCACAAAATGCAGGTTCAAAAAAAATACTAACCAACAAATTGTAGTAATTCCATGCTACTCTGTAGAAAATTATAGTAAAACTTAAATTACACACTAATATGTAGAAAATTATGGTATCATACTACATTCTAGGAATCAATCTAAGAAAATCATATTATATAAGATGTGACAAGATTATGAAATTTCTTGATTTCTTACTACATATTCCAAACAGCATAGACCAAAATTGCTATGATTTGGTAAAAAAAAACAAAAAAAAAAAACCCACATGATCACAAACTAGACTACTTTGAATTATGTATGAACTAGTCAAAGAAAACGGGGAGAGATTCTTATTTTTTGCTTTTTCTCGTTCGAATCTCCTGGTACCTCATTAGAGTATATTTGTCCTTATTTTTATTAGTTTTTTAGTTCGCTTTTCTATTTGTTTTTGGTATAAGTTGGACGATTTAAGCATAATTCCGTATTTTTATAGTCCCAGCTTATTTTACTGCTTTTTGGTCGTAATTGATGCAAATAGGTGATATTTCGTTGTTTTCACCTTACAGCTAAGTAACCGGAAGAGTTCAGCGCGTAATAGACGAAGTTCGATGTTCAAGAATAGGAGAACAAGCTTTCCGACGAAACGAGTAGCGAAAGATCGAGAGACGGAGTCAGACGCTCTGTCGCGTCGACTGACGCGACCATCGACGCGAGCCATGACCCGCGTCAGTCGACGCAAGGTCGATGCACTGTCGACGCTATGTTCTGACGCGTCGATTGAAGACGCGTCGACCTACGCAGCATCGACGCAACTTGCTGAAGCGTCGATTGAAGACGCATCGACCGACGCAGCGTCGACGCAACTTGCTGAAGCGTCGATCCATGACCGCGTCAGTCGACACACCAGCCCAGCCGACGCGCACACCCTGGTAGCAGCGACGCCGAGCACCAGCGCGCGTCAGTCGCCGCTATGTCGACGCACCGTCGACGCGACGGCCCAGAATTCGGATTTTAGGGTTTCTTGTGCGCCAAGACTTGCAATATCTATATAAACCATCAATATTTCGGATTTTTGAGAGGAGAGACACCAGAGACACGACCACCTAGGGTTCCATAGCTTCCAATAACAATAATTCCACATCTCATAACGAGATTTGAAGACAGAGATCAAGAATCGAAGAACAACGCGTCCAAAACATCGAATTCGAGTTCGGGATTCAATCTTCGCCCAAGATCAACATTCAAACTCCGGAATATCTGGAGCTTTTTACCGCTTTCATTAGTTACAATAAGTACTCTAAACTTTTAGATAATTTCGTAGTTAATTTCTTAGTTTAATTCTTAGTTAATTTTTTAGTTAATTCTAGTTTATTTAGCTTAATCGTGTTTATGCTTGGATATTGGATATTGGTTAATTTAGTTTATTTATGCGAGTTGATTTGTGCTTAGTTATTCGTTCTTAGATTCTTATGATTCATTGCTTAGTGGTAATTTCTTATGCTCATGCTCTTAGATTCGTTAATTAGGTTTAATTTATGGTTGCGTATTATTGATAGTTAAATTATTGCTCGTAGTTGATAATTTAGTTAGAATAATTAGTTTAATTAGCTTTAGTTTAATTATTGCTTTAGTTTATAATGATCAACTCAATTATCTTTTAAAACCCCAAATGTACATGTATTTTACTTTAGTCCATGAATTGAGAAAAACATGCGAAAGACCGAACAGTTGTTTCCTCGAGAGATACGACTCGAGTCAAACTCATCACCCTACAGTTACCTCGTACTCTTGCGAGCAAACTGACGTGTTTTAAATTAATTTATTAAGAAGGGGTGCACAAAAGTTGGGATCAAAAATTTTGGCGCCGTTGCCGGGGAAGCAACGAGTAGGAATTTAAGATATTTTTCATTTTGTTTTCTTTTTGATTCTTTAATTTCTTTTTACTTTCATTTTTATTTATAATTCGCACTTGTTTTTTGCCATTTGGTACGTTGACGTGTTGTTGAGTTTATGCAAGGAAGGCGATCACTTTAACGCGACCTTGTACCATTCATTGACAACATTCACCGTTCAAATCCGCCAAGACCAAGAACCGCTTTTATTCCTCGAGGACAATTCCTCGACAACAACTGATTTTGCTTGCGATCAAGTTCCCGACATTATGTTAGGAGCACATTTGGTTCGAAAACGGCGATTCACCACCGAGATCACCACCACGCCCCATTCGAAATGGGTATGGTAGTGAACCAATCATTTTGCATGGACAACCACAACCCCGAGCCAATTGGGCTAATTGTCAGCAACACATGGAGAACGTGAGACGAGACGAGGGGAGAAACGAAGGAGTTAACCAGCAGCACAACATAGTCAATCACCAACCCAACATGGCAAACATAAGGCAAAACAAGGAGGTGAACAACAATGTCATGCGTCAACACAACATCGAGAACATGGCCTTTAGGAATGAGAAATTTATGCAACATAATGCTTATGTTAACAATCAAAGGCACGTGAACGAGTGGTTGGAGAATCAAATCATGGTTACGAGCAAAAAAATTTCAGAAGGAGATACGAGCGCGAGCACCATTACGCGCATGATGACCAGTACGAGCGAGATGATGACCGAGTTAGGGAACCAAGGGGAGATCGAGCACCAAGACAGCGCGATTTAGCATGCCCCAAGGTTGTACCTTTTAGGTCCGCCATTGTCCTTGGACCTACCGCAAGGGCAGTCGAAATCAAACCACATCAACTTAACTTACTCCCAACTTTTCACGGAAACGTCCACGAGGACCCCTTGGCATTTTTAAACTACTTTGTTGATGAAGTGGGGCGATTTGTAGTTCATGGTCTTCACCAAGAAGAAGTACAAATGATTTGTTTCCCTTACAGCTTGAAGGACAAGGCGAAGTCATGGCTACTATCACTAGAGCCTGGCTCGTTGACTGACTGGGATATGATCAGTGAGAAATTCTTAAATCAATATTATTCGGCCCAAACTATGGGGCATCTTCGGAGGCAGATTGCTACCTTTGAACAGTTGGATGGAGAGCTATTTCATGAAACGTGGGAGCGTTACAAGACGCTTTTGTAAGCTTGTCCCCACCACAACTATTCTCCGGAGATAGCTAACCAGTTTTTCTTCGATGGTTTATTGGACCATGGGAAACGAGAAGTAGAGATAGCAGCGGGAGGAGATTTTGAGATTTGACAGCCACCGAGGCGAGGCGGGTGTTGGAAAAGAAGAGCGAAAAATCTAGACAAACCAACTCTCGGCCTCGTAACATGAGGGTTAACGAAGTTTCCATCCCTGGTCCTGATTTAGATGACGGCAAGTTAGTGAAGGCGAAATGTGAGGAGATATTTGACGAGAAATTAGCTGCTTGGAAAGCCGAGCGAGCTAGCAAGGCCACTGCACAAAGGATGGCCGTAACATGTAACCAGTGTGGATCCCCCCAACATTCAGTGGATGTGTGTCCAAACAACATTGAACAGCATGAGGATGTTAACGCGATCCAAAATTATTCGAATCAAAAGAAGTACACACCGCAACGAGATAATCCTCTTTTCAAGTGGGGCCCTGGAAATCCTAATCATATGCCACCTGATCCACAATATCCACCACCTCAATATGCTCAAACACCACCATTGCCGCCACCGCAAAATAATTTTCATACGCAAGGGAAGGCGTCTAATGCAACTCAACCAAATGATCAGCTGTTGATTTGGCAGCAAAATCAAGTGGCTGAGATGATTAGCAATAGAGAGGGACTTACGAAGGTGAACGCAAAGATTGATGAACTCTCGAAGAAGGTGAGCGGAATTGACCATCTGTCCGGTGTTGTGCATGATCTAGCTAAAAACATGGATAGGATGGAAAGAACTATGGTCCAACAAGCTACTGACTTTGCAAGGTCAAATAAGGAGAAGGACAGGCTACCAAGCCAACCGGAGCAAGCGTCGCCGGTTCACGTCCTTCGCAGTGGGAAGAAGATCGACAATGGCATAGTGAACCAAGATGAGGATCTTGTTCCTAAAACAGTAGACAAGATACATAAATCCACCAATAGATACGTGCCTGGTTCCATTCAAGGGACGATTCCGAACAACACCCTTGGCAAAGACGAACCATCACTGCCGAAGCAATCAACGACGCAAATTAAGGATGCTGTTCTTTTTTCAAGCCGGTTGCGCCCGGCGAAAGAGAACAAGAGGTTCATGGAGCTATACAACCTCTTGAAGAATGTCAACATCAACCTACCACTTTTGGAAGTAATCAATACAATGCCCGCCTACGTAAAGTTCTTTAAGGAACTTGCTTCGAGAGAGAGACGTTTGGCGACGAATCAATACGTACCATTACCAAAGGAGGTTAGCGCGATTCTTAAGAAGCCATTGCCACCCAAGGAATGCGATCCCGGAAGTTTCTGCATCACTATTTCGTTGGCCAATGGACAAAAAGCGATAGGAATGTTATATCTTGGAGCAGGGATAAATTTACTGCCATATTCACTCTATCAAGCATTTGATCTTGGACCACTCAAGAACACAACCATGCGCCTACAATTAGCTGATCGCTCGACCCGACGACCCTTGGGAGTAGTCGAAGATGTTTTAGTACAAGTTGGAGAGCTCGTAATTCCGGTTAATTTTGTGGTTATGGACGTTGGCGAGGTACCGGCTGAAGGTACTGGGCATACCATTTTACTGGGATGCCCGTTTATGTCTGTTTCCCATACGCTAATCGATGTTCACAAAGGTAGGATGACCATGACTGTTTTGGGCAAAACAGTGACGTTTTCTTTAAGAAATATTCAAAACACTCCCTCCCCTATCATGCAAGAGGAAGATTCATTCGTTGATCCCATTACATCATGCGTAAACGAGTTACGAGAAATCGCGACTTTGAACAAACTGAGCAACGGGGACGACGCCGGATTTTCTACCAAGGGAGGGGATAAACGAGTCGATTCAAGCAAGAAGTACGACGAGTTTGGGGAGCATATGCACTTAAGTGGAGAAGACTTGATCGAGTTACTAGGTATTGACATGCGCGATATCGTAGAAAAATTTGGAGACGATTTCAATGTGGAGCGACCGCATAAACCACCAATAAGTCGCCCAAGTCACGATTCTCTCAACCCTAACAAAAAATTTAAATTTTCATGCAAAAAGAACAAGGGCGAGGCATATTTCGACGATTGGGCGAGGGAGAAGAAGAAATCAAAGGAGGTTCGCACGAAGGAAGTTAAAAACTTGCAGTTTGAGGTTGGAAATTTAGTACTGTATAATCACGAGCGTAAATATGACCCAGCTGATTTTGGAGCTTCATGGAGCGGACCATTTTCGATAGAAGAATTAGATGAGTACGGTGTAGCCACGTTGTATGATGAAGTCAGAGAATTATCCTTTCAAATTCAAAAGCATAGGTTGAAACCTTATTATGACAAAAGGAAGAAGAGTCGCGATCATAACTCGGTGGAGTTTGGAGATCCACCGTACGTTTGGAATTAAACGAGCAAAATAGCGTCGAGCAAGCGACGTTAAAATTACACTTCTCGGGAGGCAACCAGAGCATTATGTATCCTTTTGTATTTTATTTTTATTTTATTATTATTTTATTTTGGTTTTTATCTTTTTAGAACAGATGGAAGAACTCGGACGAGGAGAATTAATCGACCAAGCGAAGAAAAGACGCCCAGGATTCCGCCCGCGTCGACGCCGAGCTTGCTCGCGTCAGTCGACGCGGCGTCGACGCCAAATGCTGAGAAATCAATCTCTGTCGCGTCGACTGATGCGGGCGTCGACGCAACGTTGACGCGAGCCACGCGCCCGGCCCAGAACGCGTTTAAATTCGGATTTTGACCCACCGACCCGACCCGTGTCCGTCTTGACCCGCGGAAAACCCATAAAACTGCTTTAAAACAGTTTTCTTTTCCCCTCTTCTCACTTTTCCTCATCTTCTACCTTCAAAAATTATTTTTAATTTTCTTACTTTCCTTAAAATTTTCGTTCTACAGATTCCCAGCACTACAAGCTTTCAAAATTGAAATTACGCGCTACAATTCCACTAGCAAGACTTAATTCGGGGCGAGTTTCAAGCTATTTCTCCATTCAAGCTACTTAGGGCTTGGAGCAATTTTCCGGAAACGCGCAAAATTCGGGCTACAATTGTTGAGGTACTTCGCTTAAAACTCTCTTGGGACCATATTATTTGTGATTGGTTGTGTTGGGAAGTTTTTGGTGCAAGGATTGTTTGAGTTTTTAGTTGGTTGAACACACACGCCAAGTGTTCGACAGAATTCCCCAAAGAACAAAAAGTTTTATTTTTCAAGAATTATCATTCCCGTTCATTTTCGTATTGTTTGATAATGTCTCGAGCGGGTAAACAAAAGGATGTCTCGGGGAAATATGGAGCACCGTTCCCAATTTTTGACAAAAAGGAAGGGGACATGTTCAAGAATATTCGCAAGTGGGGTTTCGCTACGCATAGGATTTTGAACGTCCAAGGACTTGCGGACGAGGCCTCGAATGGGTCGGCACACCACACCGATCTTTCGCGTTATGTAGATGGCCTTGGTTGTGGGTACTTTGCCCAAATGCACCTTCCCGGATTTAGAGAGCTTATGCTCAAGTTTTTCTCCACTTTGGCAATCCGGAACGACGAGACGTTCACTTGTCAACTTGGAGGGAATGACGTTAGTGTAGACGAGGAGATTTTTGGCCACATTTTTGGTTTCCCGACCGTAGGGGACCACCCGGTTGGAGTTCAAGACTTCGATTTAGCCTCTTTTTGGGGGATGATCACCGGGGGAAATACGGGCGATTGCAAGCGTTTTCCTTGCTGAAAATTCAAGAAGACGCCCTTTACATTGCCTAAAAGATCCTCGGGCACATTATTTTATGCAAGAACGAGGCCACCTACGCGACCAAAGCCGAGGTTTATGTTCTACAATGCCTCGTTGATGGTCGTCAAGTCCGGTTGTACCCGCTAATTTTGCTAGGACTTTACAACGTCACTAAGGGTACTCCGGGAAGCAAGTCGCCACTTCTCTCATTTGAGCCATACATTACCGGCCTCGCCCGTCACTTCAGGTTCGATCCGGCCAAAAATGGACTTAGCCCACTCGGGACCACTTCATTACCTCTTACGCGTGCACCGGCACCCCGAGTGAGGTCGTCGACTAGAGGAGGATCTTCGTCTCGACTACACGATGATGACGTCGATGGCGACGCGGATATGGAGCAAGCCCGTCGTTCTACTTCGGGCCCGAGTCCCGATTGGAGCCAACTTTTCGACGAAAACCGGGCATTTCAAGTGAAGATGTTCGATAAGCTCCAAATTATCGACGAGAAGATTGATGCGAACCACGACCAAAACCGTCGGAGTTTGAAGAAGTTGCGAGCTCGCATTTCGAAACTCGAGGAGAGGTTTGAGGCGGCATACTCCACACCGAGCATGGATGTCGATGAGAACCCCAACGAGGACGATGAGTCCCGCGAGTTTTAAATCTCGTATCTTTATTTTTATTTATGCTTTATTTAAAAAAATAAAATAAAAAAGAAAAATATAAAAAAAATGGAAAATATAAAACCCAAAAATATTGTTTTTTTTTCCTTGTTTTCGTTTGTTTTGTTTTTCTTAGGGAATTTCGCATCACGTACGTTGAAGAAGTGGCCAATTACAAAAATCACGAGTAGCGGCTCGACTACTATTATTTCAGGGATGTTTTCTTTTTCCTTCCTCTTTTTGATTTTGATGTATTCGTGGCAATCAGGAGATTGTCCGGATTTTTAGAGAGGGGGGTGGTCGAGTGTGATTTGTATTGATTAATTGTGTAATTTTATTTAATACTTGGCCTGTAATAATTATATGCTTAAACGTGATTAATTGCTATTTCTACGCTTAATTGTGTTTGTATGACATGCCTATCGAAGTTGACTATGTATGGTTATTTGTTTTCGTCTTGGAGCGTGCATAAGTGTATAATTTTTCAAAATTTATTATTATATATTGTAAAATTGTACTTGGACGCAATTGATTTCACAAAACTTTAAAAACAGCGTCAATTCAAAAGTTTTTCATGCAAAAAGCCAGTGAGTAGCCTGAGTGATTATCATCATTGCATGTACGTGACTAAGTTTCAGTTTTGATATCTCTTTGAAACCGCTGTGTGTAGTCGACTTTGAAAATGAAGTTAAGGCGCATATAAAACCCTATTCCGGCCATATCCATATATTTTTAACCACTATATATTCTGAATGAGCCAATCATAGCCAAATATCCATGCCTTTAGCCATGAGTGTTGTTGAGACGACCCCTACAACCCATTAAAAGCGTGGGGTAGGAGTTCGTATTTTATTGGTTATTTGAGTTTTGGAATTGTTATTAGGAATTTATTATTTTGTGAGTAAGGACCACCATCTAAAAAATAATAATAGAATAATAAAAAAAATAAAAAATAAATAAAAAACAGAGTGAAACCCCATAAAAAGAATAAACGGGGGAAAAATAAAAAAAAATGATAAGAAAGATGGTGGGTCTTGTGTTAGTAATTGCCTACGCGTTTATAAAGGCTTGAGTTTTATTGTTTATTTTATGGAGCCTTATGTTTAAGAGGCGAAGAGTTGTGTAAGAAGCATGCTATAAGCTTCAATTGTAATTAAGTGGTTTGAGCTTTCAGTCGGTTTACGAGTTCTTGAGTTGAGGAATAGCCTATTTTAAAGGCTACGTTATGAGTGTTAAGTGAGGTTTTTATTTTTGAGCGAGGTGAAGCAATTTGCTTCTCGATTAGATTAGGTTGAGTGAGCAATTAGTCACACGACTTATATATTCCACACCCGTCCAAAGTGCCTTACGTTACATCCCGCGAAGACCTTTTCCAATTCTTAGTTTAGACAGCACACTTAATTCGCGATTGAAAAGAGATTGATTTTCTGTGCTTACTTATTGTGCATGTAATTGTATGATTTGAGGTATACACGTCCCATTCAGAAAATACTTGAGTGCTTTTGAGCGTACTAATATATATTATCCTTCGTGAGGAAGCATGATTTTATTTTGAAGCGACAATGTAATAATGGTCAAGTGTTTGACGTTGCATGACTTGTACCTATATTTTCAAAATTACGTATGTAGCATAGCACGACTCTTTGCTTGAACTGATTTTCATTCTAGTTATACTTTGAAATTATCGTTTGTTCGAGGACGAACAAACCAATTAAGCGTGGGGTAGTTGATTAGATTAGATTTGTCCTTATTTTATTAGCTTTTTAGTTCGCTTTTCTATTTGTTTTTGGTATAAGTTGGACGATTTAAGCATAATTTCGTATTTTTATAATCCCAGCTTATTTTAACGCTTTTTGGTCGTAATTGATGCAAATAGGTGATATTTCGTTGTTTTCACCTTACAACTAAGTAACCGGAAGAGTTCAGCGCGTAATAGAYGAAGTTCGATGTTCAAGAATAGGAGAACGAGCTTTCCGGCGAAACGAGTAGCGAAAGATCGAGAGACGGAGGCAGGCGCTCTGTCGCATCGACTGACGCGATCGTCGACACGAGCCATGACCTGTGTCAGTCGACGCAAGGTCGACACACCATCGACGTTATGTTCTGACGCGTCGATTGAAGATGCGTCGACCGATGCAGCATCGACGCAACTTGCTGAAGCGTCGATTGAAGACGCGTTGACCGACGCAGCATCGACGCAACTTGCTGAAGCGTCGATCCATGACCGCGTCAGTCGACGTGCACACCCTGGCAGCAGCGACGCCGAGCACCAGCGCGCGTCAGTCGACGCTATGTCGACGCACCGTCGACGCGATGGCCCAGAATTCGGATTTTAGGGTTTCTTGTGCGCCAAGACTTGCAATATCTATATAAACCCTCCATATTTCGGATTTTTGAGAGGAGAGACACCAGAGACACGACCACCTAGAGTTCCATAGCTTCCAATAACAATAATTCCACATCTCATAACGAGATTTGAAGACGGAGATCAAGGATCGAAGAACAACGCGTCCAAAACATCGAATTCGAGTTCGGGATTCAATCTTCGCCCAAGATCAACGTTCAAACTCCGGAATAGCTGGAGCTTTTTACCGCTTTCATTAGTTACAATAAGTACTCTAAACTCTTAGATAATTTCGTAGTTAATTTCTTAGTTTAATCCTTAGTTAATTTCTTAGTTAATTCTAGTTTATTTAGCTTAATCGTGTTTATGCTTGGATATTGGATATTGGTTAATTTAGTTTATTTATGCGAGTTGATTTGTGCTTAGTTATTCGTTAATCTTAGATTCTTATGATTCATTTTTTAGTGGTAATTTCTTATGCTGATGCTCTTAGATTCGTTAATTAGGTTTAATTTATGGTTGCGTATTACTGATAGTTTAATTATAGCTCGTAGTTGATTAATAGTTTAAAGTATTTAGTTTAATTAGTTTTATCTTAAATATTACTTTCGTTTGTAATGATCAATTCAAAATCTTTCAAAACCCCAAATGTACATGTATTTTACTTTAGTCCATGAATTGAGAAAAACATGCGAAAGACCGAACAGTTGTTTCCTCGAGAGATACGACTCGAGCCAAACTCATCACCCTACAGTTACCTCGTACTCTTGTGAGCAAACCGACGTGTTTTAAATTAATTTATTAAGAAGGGGTGCACAAAAGTTTGGATCAGTACCTTGGTTCATACAGAATTCAGAAAAAAAAATTGACCAGAAAAGCAAAAAAAATAATAATAATAATGTCAGGCTTGGAACATAATTGGGGAAATTTCAAATTAAAAAAAAACACTCAATAAAATTCGGCCATTGAAAGAAGAATTTAGTACTCATATCCGATAAATGTTTTGGGGAAGAAACTTAAAATTTGTGCTCTACATTTCACGAAAAGAAAAATGGGGAAAATGGGAAATCAAAGAAACATGGGAAAAAATAGCGAAACTTTACCACAGAGACCTATATACTATGGATTTAAGGATTATTGAGAGATTTTTAAGTGATTTTTTTCCTTACTCGAATTGAATGTTGGGTTAGAAAATCCCACCGAAAAATATATAGCTCGGGATTTTAGTTTATGGGAAAATATATGGCACAGTGTGTGAGAGAGTGTGGGTGAGTCAGTGTGATATGTGGATATTCATCGTCATCTCTAATTAACAAAGGAGAATAAACACCAACTTTGGGATGGAAATGAAGACGTAGGGTTTGAGGAGGTGAGAGAGAGTGTGTATATATAAATAATATATGAATTACCTTTTTAAGATGCAGCGGTAGTTTTGGCAATTTAAATATAAACTTTCATTAAATGAGAGTATTAGGATTATAAAAAGAATCATTGGATTATTTGGTATTTGGAGTTTATGATTTAGTATTATATGGGAGTTTTCTCTTAAAATAATATAGCGACGTCAAAAAAAAAAAAATCGATTTCCCCACCTGTATTCATAGATTTTTTTATTGTACTGTTATTTTTAATGGATGTTTTAAATAGTCACGAATATGCATGTTTAGAAATATTGTCTTTACATTGAAAGCGGATAGACCATATTAGGCTTATGGATATTTGACATGAATAATTGCTTAAATTGAGAGGTTTAGGGGCATTGTGAAAGTTTCGATCTTTTGTTCTATTGGTAGTTGGATTGTATATTATTTACGACTGAGAGGCCAATATGCATTTCAATCTATAATATCGGGAGTCTCGAGAAAGAAGTTAGATGATTTATGCAATTTTTTTTATAGGATAGCGAAATATAAATTTCAACTATTTGTGAAACAAGAAGTTGTTAATTGAACAAATTGTCTTAGAACCCCTTTTATCATCATTTTTATCCTATTAATTCCTAGTTATTCGTGAGTTTAATTGTTAATTTATGTTCAGTATTTAACTTTGTTTAACCCATTCATTGTCATTATTTATTTTTTAAATAAAATTCCTACTAGTATGATTGTGGTATTCAATATAGTAATTATTTAGTGTTTGTGGAATATGGCTTTACTTTCTATTACTACTATTGAAACATGTACACTTGGGGTGTTTAGAAAATATGTGAATAATTTCTCACTCCATCGTCGGGGACTAATTTAATTACTGTCACTACTGATATTGCGATAAGTAGTGTAGAGTTTAATTTAGAACTTAAATCTTATTTTATATTTGGTACTTTATTTAGTATTTTGTTTCTTGTATGTATATGGTACACATCGTGGCTAAGACACCTCTTAGTGACGGTTTTTGCAGTCACGGTGATAAATGGATGGAGGAATAACACACATCCTAGTCGAAACAGATGAATTTGAAATTAAGCACGAATGGAATCAACTAGTACAACTAAATCAGTTTGGGGAAAGATTAAACAAAGACCCGCGTGATCATCTTGGGCAATTCTTAATAATATGAGATTCATAGAAAATAAATGGTGTATCTCACAACATTATTTGTTTGCGCTTATTCTCCTTTTCACTAATGGATAAATAGAAGGATTGGTTGAAAACGACAGGCAGGAGCATCAAAATTTTTGCAGAAGTCAATGAGAAATTTCTTTCAAGATATTTTACTCCATCTAAGATGATACATTCGACTAATGCGGTGACTCAGTTTAAACAACATAATTGTGAAATATTACATGAAGTATGGGATCGATCCCAACATCTAGGTCAAAGGGTCATATGTAGGTTAACAACTTCTTTTCTTTTACCAAGAGCTGGTGGACAAGAATCATGTATATATTTATGCAGCCGTTGGTGGAAGTTTGCTGGAAAATTATTGAGGAAATGGCGATGGCTGATTATCCTTAGCCGTTTGAGGAAGCTAGTATTCAAGATGTTGAGCAACTATCAAATGCGGATCCTATTAAGATGTTGGCCACAACTATCTGCTTTTATAAACCACCCAACCAAACCTCAATAATAATCATGCAAGAGATAATGAAATACTTCCGCAATTATGAAAAGAAGTTAGATAACATTGACAATCACTTCTTGGCGTTGACAAATAATTATGGAGCACTTGAGACATAATTAAGGGAAGTAAAGAAAATTATAAGCATACACATTCCAAGAACCTCTAACCATGGAGGTGAATCTGAAGGAGCAATGTAATGTCATTACTTTGAGAAGAGAGACCAAATACGAGAGTCTAAAGATGCCTGGAAGTGAATTCAAGGAGGTTAGTGAGTCAAAAACTGAGGAGAAGAAAGTCATGGATGTTGACAAGGAGCATGAGTTATAAAGAACAAGATCACATAAATGTGCTTTCTGGGGATATGATTCTGGGAAGAGAGGTTATCTCATGTTTGACATAGATTAGAAAAAGATATTGGTGTCAATGGATGTGTCATTTTGGAGAATGTATTTCCATATAATGTAGATGTTGGTGGGAACATAGATGAGTTATAATTTCACCACCATGCTTGGTTCTTATAACTCTTCTCAGGCCATTGATCATGAGCCTCCACTATCCTAGGAGGTTAGAATAAGCACAAGGATCACTACTAATCCTGTTAGACTGATGGGTTATGATCCTGCTACAGATAGGACATAATTCCTCCTATCCTCTTCAATCCTTGATCACTCTAGGAAATGATATGTTTGCTACAACTCATTTGTCATTTATGGAAAATATTGCATATGACCATAAAGGGACAACACATTACACTCAGGCCAGTTTACACACTCATTGAAGCTATTGACCGTGAGCTTCTCGCCTAGAGTTGAGCAATACTTGGGAACTTTCAATATTGCTCCCAAGTAAATGCTATATGACCTAAATGTGTTCTTAAAATCAAGATAAATACAGATGGAAGTGTTAAAAATAAGAGAAGGCTAGTAACCAAGGGCTATAATCAAGTTGAAGGAGTTGAATTATTCATATTGCACAACAACAAGAATGGAAAATGCTCACGGAAAATATTGACGGGCAAAATCCGTCAGCATATGCGACGGATTGCTGACAAATTATCTTTGCTGACAGAAAATGCTGACGAGCAAAAAGTCGTCAGCATATGCTGGCGGATCGCGACATATTACTATGCTTACCCGTCAACAATATATAGTTATATTAATCAATTATAAAAAATATAATATAGATAGATAGATAATTATTTATAGGGATATATAATATATATAATAATATAATATATAATAAGTTTCAGTAAATAGTAATATATATTTATAATAAATATTTTTTAGAATATACTTTTTAATAATAATAATAATATATAATTATATTTAACTATTTATAAATAATATATATATATATGTAATTATTTAAGTGGATATAAAATAAATATAGAAATAAATATTTATAATAAATACTTTTTAATTAAAAACATAAAGTTTTGTAATTTTCTTCCACTTATATATGATAATATTATATGTTTATAATATCATTATTCATAAATATAATATAAAATAACAATATTTATTAATATAATTTTATTCTAATATTTTATTTATTATTATCTAAATATATTATTATTTTCACTTTTTATCTATAACAAAACTTTCAATAAATATTATTTAATTATAATAAATTTTAAAATAATATTATATCTTTATAATATAATTGATTATTTATAATATAAAACATATAGTTATATTAATAACTTATAAACTTAATATAATAAACATAATTAATTATTTAATTATAAATATAATTTAGTTATAATGTACATTTATAAATATAATATAACTATTATATATTTATAAATAATATTATATATTTATAATAATTATTATATATCATTATACATATAATATAATATATATTTATATATATTATTAAATATATTTATAAGATTAGGTTCAAATGAGAACCATGTTCCTATATGTGAATTTAGGGTCAATTATGGGTTTTAGATCTAATTAAATGGATGGAATCAGTTTTTTTGTGTATTTTCTTATTTAATTAAAAGTATTAGTATTGTATAATAAAAGCACTACTGGTGTATATAACTGAAAATATTAATAAAGTACTGTGATTGTATATTAAAAGCACTACTGGTATATAATAAAAGCACTAGTTCGCAGGTTCGCATATAATGACATGGTTCCATTTGAACTCATCTCTGTATTTATAATATCATTATTCATAAATATAATCTACATATATATAATATAATTAATTATAAATATAATTTATAAAATAATATACATATCTAATATGTTTTAAAAATATATAAATTCTCAAATGTAATTGCCTTAACGAGAGGGCAACGCCGCTTGTCTATTTACAAGAGGTAAATCCGTTAGTAAATGTTGACGGGTGTTGAATGGTGCCAATGGGCTTTGCTGATGGCATATACCTGTCAGTAAATCCATTAGTAAATGTTGACGGGTAAGATATTCTTGCCAGCATATACTTACTGATGCCAAAAATGTTGACGAGTAACGCTCGTTAACAAACAGGATACTAACGGGTTTGCTGACGGTTCTGCCCGTCAGCATTCAATGAGTTTTTGTAGTGTTGTGTTTCCCCAATGGTTAAACTGGTGACAATTACAATACAAAAAACTCAAGGTTACCAACGAACTATTTATGTCGGTAAGCCGTCGGTAACGGTATTATCGACGGATTTACCGACAGCAATTGTCCATCGGTGAAGCACTCGTCGGTAAAAAAATTACCAACGAATATTTTTTTTCGTAGGTAAATCACCGACGGACTCGAATTTCGTCGATATTTATCGACAGATCTTAATAAATTAAAATATTAAAAAAAACCCGACATATATTTTTCCGTCAGTAATTAATTTTATTTAAAAAAAACTTAAGTTAAGATTACCGACGAATTGTAGTCCGTCGATAAATTAAATTTAATAAAAAATTGTATGGGATGTGCCAGCCCGACCCAAGTCCAACACTCATTAATCACAAATAAATCATCTCATATGTCGTTATGGGGATTCGAACACACGACCTCTCGCGCTCTAAAGCCTACCCGTTAGCGGCTAAGCTAACTCAATTTCTGGTAAGTTATTGACATTATAAATATATATACATACTTTTTTGTATATATAATAAATAATATAATTATAATATGTCTACATATATAATAATTATATTATAAATATTATATATATATATATATATTATATATTTATATAATTTAAATATACATATTATGTATATTATAACATTATAGTATACTATATTATAAATATTATAATATATTATATATATAAATATAAATATTATATTATATTATAATGATATTTAAATTATATAAATATATTATAAATAATATATATATATTTAATATATAAATATTATATATATGTGTGTGTGTGTGTTAAATCTATTATATTATTTATTATAATTATAAATATTATACATTATATTATATTTTTATATATATGTATATTATATATATACATATATATATATATATATTATATTTATGTATATATATATATATATTAAGTAATAATTAATATTTAATAATATATAGATTACTAAATAATAATATATATTAATAAAAAAATCACAAATAATAAATAAAATAAATATAAAACTAAAAATATAATTTACCAACGGAGTAATTTCTGTCGGTAATAAAAAATTAATTACAAAAATAAAAGTGGGGTTATTGACGAAAATGTTCGTCGGTAATAAATAAAATTAAAATTAAAAACTATAAAAAATAAATAAGTTAAATAAATATTAAAAAAAAATTATTGACAGCAATTTTCGTTGGTAAATAAAAAAGAATTTAAAAAAATAAAAATAAATAAAAAATTACCGACAGACCGTCGGTCATTTTCAAAATCTGTTGGGAATCCGTCGGTATTTACCGACGAAAAATGTCTGTCGGTGTTTTCAGATTTTTTTGTAGTGTTCGATTAATGATAGCCTTGGCTACTTTGAATCAATGGGATTTACTTCAGTTAGATGTCAACACATGTTTTCTTATATGGACATCTAACTGGGGAGGTTTATATGTAATCTCCTCATTGTTATAATAAAGCATCTGAGGGTCACATTTGTAGGTTGGTTAAGAGTCTGTATGGGCTAAAGTAAAATTTAAGAGAAAAGAATAATGAGTTTTGCAGAAAGCTTCTTGATTTTGGATTCACTCAATCTTCACATGATCATTACTTGTTAAGAGGAGTCATATTTTGACCATATTGGTATATGTAGATGATATTCTACTTATCGGCTGAGATTGTAACTTCAGGATTTCAAGAATTATATTGACCACCAGTTTATTATTAAGGATCTTGGTTTAGCGAATTTATTTTTGGAAATGGAGCTTTCTAGATGTTCTATGGGGACTTGTTCCTGTGAAAGAAAATACATATTGGATATGTTAGCTGGCATGGGGATGGATGAATGTACACCAGTAGTTACATTTTCGCCTCAAGGTCTTAAACTTTATATTTTTGATGGTGAAACTTTGGATAACCTAGATCCGTGTAGGAGACCTGATAGAGCACCTCTTATATCTCAATTAGTGTTTTAAGATGGGTATCATTCAACGCATTGTAACCGATATTGCGTAGAATAAATATATTTGTGTATTGCATGAGTTATTTGAACAAGTTATTTTCTTTTAAGAAAAAATACCCATAGGTCATCATAAAATAGAAAAAGGTGATCACTGATAACAAGCCCGATCTGCACCCACCTTTGTGGAGCAAACCCCCAAGAGAAAAAAGAGTGTCACCCCAAAACAAATATATTTTTGGGAAGTTTATTTATGGAGTTTTCTTATTTTGTTATTTGCCTTTTTTGGGCTCAAAATATATTAGGAATTAGAATTAGGACTCTATATTTGTTTCCTAGTTTGTGTCTAAGATTTTATTTAGTTTCCTAAATTGTGTTTAGGACTTGTTTAACATGTCTACCAAGTTTAGGACTCTAGGACTCTTGTCTATTTAAGACAAGATAAGGACACAAGAGAGAGACATCTCTCATACACGGCATATACCAACGAAAAGAAAAAGAGTGACGTGATCTGTACATATTTGTATGTGATCTTCATGTGTATTTGCATCGTGTGTTGTGTGCTTTTACGTGTTTTAGGTTTATCTTTTTATCGTTTTCTTCCTTTTGATGTTTTTCGTCTCGTTCGGTGTTTAATGTGTTTTTACTTTATTTTATATGAAATAATCTAATTTTGTTTTATTTTGGTGTTATAGCTCGAGAAGACGAAGATTGGATGAGCAATGTGCTGTGCTGACACTGGGTACCAGTCTGACACTGGGTTACCCAGTGTCCGAGTCATGCTGACACTAGCTGCCGCAGCCTGGCTCGCGTCGACTGACGCAACGTCGACGCAAATATTCTATTGCGTCGATCCTAGCTCTG
>BMAC01001507.1:26696-38395 GCA_014905375.1 Phtheirospermum japonicum
GGCTCAGGAATTATCCTGACCTAGTGTGAATTCTTCATAAAATAATCCTTATAGAATGAGAGCAAGGCAGGCTCGGGTATCCTGACTTACAAGAAAGAGGGAGATCAGGATCAGGGCAGACCTGGTACCCTGACCTCTTGCCAGGGGAACAAGTGGGACCACTTGTCAGAATTGGTTGATTAACGGCCCTTGATTCGCGGCCTTTGTTTCCGAGATCCCGGAAGG
Organism: Phtheirospermum japonicum; assembly: GCA_014905375.1. Taxonomy (NCBI): domain Eukaryota; kingdom Viridiplantae; phylum Streptophyta; class Magnoliopsida; order Lamiales; family Orobanchaceae; genus Phtheirospermum; species Phtheirospermum japonicum. Next base: position 26,922 of record BMAC01001507.1, read on the forward strand.
GGATAAGAATGCGAGTTTCAACAACTTAAGCAACTCGTCAAATGACTTGTCCACTTGTTATTCACCTTGATATTCATCAACTTTACTAGAAAATCCATGGAAGAGAATGATGAATCCCTTCATATAATTTAGTGTTCATAGCCTCGTACACGTTATGATATTGCTCATCAGTGCCCTCCGTCCCGTACTCATCATCTTCGTCCAAGTCTGCCATCACATTTGTCATGTCATCCATCATTTCAAAGTCAACGTGCGACGGACCAGGTTGGTGTGATGGTGAACGTTCTCCGTGATAAATCCAATTATCATATGATGGGTCGAACCCATACCTCTCAATATGGATTTGAAAAGCTTCCAACTTCTGTTTCACCATATTTAAACACTTATTACACGGGCACTTGATCAAGCCTTTATTATTCACAAGAGGCCTACACTTGTTAATAAACTCTCTCACCCCACGCCTGAACTCTGTGGACATCTTATTCGTAATACGCGTCCATGTCTTATCCATCACTATAGTTGAAATCCTGAAAAAAAAAAAAGAAAAAAGGAAAAGGACCAAAATAAGTTATCAAAAACTACCCTGGTGTGTGTTTTAATTACAAAAAAAAAAAGGTTTCAAAATCATGAAATATACATTGCTCCTCTAGGACGAATGCTTATTTTTCAATTGGTTAAATGATTGGATACATAAATATGTTATGACATCAGTTAATACTTTAATACTGAAAATAAATATGCTAATTTTATATAGATGCTTTTTTTTGTTCAGTTTCTTAGGGTTTTTTAGTTATTTATTTTAGTTTTTCATGGATCTTATTTAATGTAATTTGAGTATTGAACAAAGTTTGTTTTTATTACTGAAAATATGTATTAATCTATATTATAATTCTCTCAATCTTGAATAATAAATATCAAAATAATGAACTGTAAGATTTATTTGCTTTTAATTTTATTTTTTGTTGTGCATAATGATCATTTACTCTTTTATTGACTTGATAATTATATGAAACAAGAAGTTTTAACTAAACTACTTATGATATGAAATGTTTGGATTTTGCACTTAATATCAATTTGTCTTTTTATTATAAATAGTTTAGTAATTAATTCTTTAGAAGAAACCTTACTAATTAAGCCAAATGGTATCTTAAGACATAATTAGATGACAAATACTCTTAGTGAAACAACTTTACTTGTGAAATTTCTATAATTTTTTAAAGATATTTCAACTATGTTTTGCAATATTTTTGATTATATTTTGTAACACCTTAATTTAATTTTGCAATATTTTTATGTGATCCCACTTTGAGACTACAAAAGAAACTCAATCTATCTAGATATAAGAGTAATTCATAAATAGCTTCGGATATTAGTGATCATTATTTTTTATATTTTTAGATGAAATGGTAACATTGCAGCCATGCTAGCATAACTTAAGCATATAATGTTAAGTTCAATAATATAGAATGAATACAAATATGGGTTATTAATACGAATACAAAACATATAATGAATTCATACCTTTATTTTGTATTCTCAAAAATTGATTGCTGCTTGGTTCTCAAAAATATGGTTGTTTGTTGCTTGGTTCCAAATATATGGTTCTTGTTTGCTGCTTGGTTGCCTTTAGCTTGATCATTGCTTGGTTCTTGGTTGGTGCAGGGTTAATATTGAAAAATAGTAGTAAAATATTGGAAGGACAATTCGTTGCAAACTCTGTTCAGAGCAAAGAGAATAATATTCGAGAATATTGGTTCAGTTGCTTCGACATTCTTTTTGTGTAAGAGCGGTGATTTAAAAGTGAAGTGGTAGATGGTTGGAAATTAAAGTAAGTGTATAAGTTATTGGGAGGACTTTTTTTATATTGGAACGACTTGTCGTTGTAATACATATTGCATTAACTCACTCCCAGGATATTAAATTGCGGTTGGTGGAGGTTATTAATGGCTCGAAATATTGGAACGACTTTAGTTGTTTATAGAAACGAAAATAAGTCCTCCCTAAAGACGAACAATATAGAAACGACTTTGTATCAACAGGCACGAAATCTGTCACTCCAAATATTTATCCGACCTATAGGGACGACAAATAGATGTCGTCCCTATATATACTATTTATAGGAACGACGAATATGTCGTTGCTAAATTGAGGTCCCTCTTAAGCATTATTCTTTTAGTGATGCTTCAATGTGACTACGAAAATCTAAACCTAATTGATACGGACCAAAATGTCAATACGAAATATTATTTGATATATGTGGGTATTTGTGGTAAGCGACCTCATTTCCTGGAAAGGGTATTTCTTTGGAGAGGTGGGCGAGATGGTTTTATCGAATAGCGAGCTAGTTTATAGGGTAGCGACCTGTAATATGCGAATGAGTTCTCATATAAGGTCGCGACCTCTTATGTCTTTAGTTGGGCATCGTCTGTTAGATCGGTCATGGGCTTTATAAATATTAGTCCCGAATGGGCTAATATGGATGGTATTTTGGGGTCCCAGCGGACTATATTGAAAGAATCACAGGCCCAGGCCTAATCTGGTAATTTAATGAGAGATTAATTGTTTATGGGAACTTAACATATAGGAGGAATTTTAATTCTAAGTTAGTTGTGGTATTTATGGAATTGTGATGGGAGAAGAAAACCCTTGCTTGGGGAGGACTTCTCTTATCTCTATAAAAGGGGTGCATACCTCTCTTTATTTTCTAAGTTGAAGTTGTTTTTATCATACTCTGGGCTTTTTGAACTATCACTTGATTTTGACTTAAGTATCGGAGGACCTTCGCGGGTTCGAAATTCGACCCGCTTGAAGGTGTTGTTTTGCAGGACTGGTGAGGTCGCTAGGAGAATCATTGAAGGCTTAGCAGGTCGCTGAGACATCTTTGGAATCTATTTCAAGTCGCTGATCTCTATTCTAAGGTTAGTACCCCTTATTCTTGGTAACCTATCGATTTGGATTTATCACTAATGTTAAATGATTCCAAATTTAAAAAGCATGCCCCGCTCGACTCTTGTTAGGAATGTGAGATCTTCGAGATCGGCTTACTATTTTGCGTGGGTAGAACAACAAATTTCTAGGATGCTTTGATTTTACTTTCAGATGTTGTTAATTGGTGAAGACGCTCAGAGAATTTCCAGATTTTGTAGATCTTCGATATCGGCTTGCTATTTTCGCGTGGGTAGAACGACGAAATTTCTGGTATTCTTTGATTTTACTTTCAGATGTTGTTATTCGATGAAGACGCTCAGAGAATTTTCAGATTTTGCTTCCTGTCTGAAAAACCGCGAATGATTTGATGAGAGGATTTTTGGCTGATTTTGGGGAATAGGTAAAATCTCAAGGAACCCTCTAACATACAGAAAACAAGCACGCGTGTAATATAATTAATATACTTACCTTATATACAACAATGAACTAGGGTCGTTTGATGAGCGGATTTTAACGACTGAGATTGGTTCTCAGTTCCCACATAGGGGAAGGTTTCCACAAAATCCCACCCCTATAACACACACACACACATGTGTGTGTGTGTGTGCGTGTGTATACAAATATATGATATAAATTAATATTATTTTAAAGTGTTCAATTATTCTAGTGAGCTTCTACAATTAGGGCCTACTAATAAACTACATGAACTTGGATTTAAACTCCAACTATTTAATTAATTCAATTAATTAAGTAATTYCATGAGTTTAAATTAATCAATACAATTGACTAATTTAATATATTCCTTTAATTGAGATTTCTAATCAAATTAGATTTAATTACATAATCAAATTATATAATTAAACATTTAACMCAACAATTGAATTAAATTAAAATCTCATTTAATTAATMTAAATTAATTAATTATTYCAACCATTGGAGTTATCAATCTTGAAATRTCAACAACCAGAATTATGTGTGACCCTTTTAGGTTCACGACAACACTAGCTGTAGGCTTACTACTTTTGTAAGTTTATAAATAACAATCTATTATATTAATTAATCTAATTAATKAATTCTCTTGATATTAACTCTTTMATTTTAAGAACCTACAAATCATGGCAACATCTAGCAAGTAGCATRTCTACTCAGTGTTAAGTGAAATAGCGAGCAAACCTATTTCAATTGCAAGTACATACATGTACGATCATTTTGACAACTAGTTTCCCGATTAAGATTTGGGCATGGATTTATAAGTCGAAACCCAATTGATTTAATAACCGTGATTTCATTTCAAGATTAAGTAATTCATTTATGAGTCAATATTCATTGTGCCCTGGCCAAGGTCTTTRAATCACAAACTATGAAAACTCACCGGATACTCCCTTGTCCATAGACAAGTGTCGAATTCWATGTTGGCTACAGACAARCCTCCATGCACATCGATACAATACCCAWAATACCCTTTTACGATTGTTAAGCAATCAAAAGCATTGCATGATGTGCACAAGGTTACCATCGTACCTCAAGTCAAAGGATTAATCATGTACTATTGCAATATGGAAATTCTTATTCGGCAGATAAATCTTCCAGTTAAGGATTTCCATCGGGTCATGTTCAATGAACGTGTTCTCCAACAAGCACCCACACATATGCACTTGCGTCACAACGCTGATGTTAATGGAATGCAACATCCTTGTCTTACAAGCATGCATCATATGCGCAAGTCTTATCGGGCTATTCAATGTCCTATCTCGAAAGCCCATTGACTTGGAACATGTTTAAGACCGAAACCTTAGAGATATGTTCCATGATTGCCATCGTGTGCTCAACCATATCCCATAGTTTAAATTGGTCCAAGGACTTTATCATACGTACAATTATAATAAAAGCTTAAACATAAGATAAAGAAAAATGTCTTTATTAATATAATTCCCAATAAAATCATTATACAAGTAGAATGAAATATAATATAATTGGAACGTCAGGCACTCTACTCTAACAATCTCCCACTTGCCCTAGTGCCAATTGCCCATGTATTTTAGGCGCATCTTCTCATGATGCCCTTCAAATACCTTTTGTGATGAGGGCTTAGTCATTGGGTCTGCTACATTTTCTACCGAAGCGACTCGATCCACAACGATGTCGCCTCTACCAACGATCTCTCTAATCAGGTGGTATTGCCTCAAGATGTGTTTCGATCTTGGATGAGATCTCGGTTCTTTTGCTTGCGCTATAGCCCCATTATTGTCACAATAAATTATTATTAGATCGACAGCGGGCGGAACTACATCCAATCCTTAGATAAAGTTTCGCATCCATATAGCCTCTTTTGTTGCATCCGATATATCAATATATTCAGCCTCTGTAACAAAGTCTGAAGTCGTTTCTTATTTGGAACTTTTCCAACTGACTTCTCATCCATTCAATGTGAATATATATCCAGACATTGACTTTGAGTCATCCATATTGGACTGAAAACTAGAGTCAGTGTATCCCTCTAGTTTCAATTCTCAATTGCCGTATATCAAGAATATATCCTTAGTTCTTCTCAAGTACTTAAGGATCTTCTTAACGGCGTTCCAGTGTTCAAAACGTAGATTCGGCTGATATCTACTCGTGAAACTCATAGCATGTGCGACATCAGGTCTAGTACATAACTTTGCATACATAATGCTCTCAATCGCGGATGCATAAGGTACACGAGCCATATTTCCTCTTTCTTCAGGTGTCTTTGGAGACATAACCCTAGAAACACTACAAGAAATCAGACGTTTGGTGACGATTTTTTTCCACGCATAAAAATTCGTCACAATATGTTAATCAGTAGTGCCGTTTTTTAATTTCGTCATAGAATAACACCCTTCTATGACAACATTTATTGTTGTCACGGTTGTTTACCGATTTCGTCATTAATGCTTATATTTGATGACGTTTAAATATAGTTTGTCACAATATTGGGAAGACAAGAGAAACAATGGTTCGGGAAACCCTTTTTATGATAAACATATAATGAATTGTGACGGTATTTGGGTGTCACGATAAGTTTCTAGTTGTGACAGAATCATTTTTGTCACTAATGTCTCCTTGAAAAATGGTGACGATATTTGCTGTCACAACAAGTTTCTTTTCATGACAACGCCATAATTTGTCATCAGTTCTAGAAAAATAGAGACAACATTATTTTGACACGAAAGGGTTTTTTGGTGACGTCAAATATGAATTTGTCAGAGTAATTTTATTTTTGTTACAAATTCCCACTAGATTTAGGAGACTCTTCCGATAAAAAATTGRTATAATTAGAGATAATTTTTGGTATCACTGCATATTTGTGTTATTAAAAGCATCATTTCTCATTAATTTCTCTAAATGTAATGTTAATTAATTTTAATTACTTTATATTTTTTAACGACTATATTATTATTAGATAATATTTCTTAAGTTTCTTATTTTTGAAATTGATTAAATAAGTTTATAAATCTAAATAATAGATTTTTTTTCTGATTAAAAGTTTTGAAATTTATTTATTATTATGTTATAATATTTTATATTTGTCTACAAAAGTTCTCAATTAATCTCTTTACCCAAGATCTCTTTTTGTGAATATCACTTTTTGTGATTACCCTTTTTTTGTGTGTGAAGTATTTATTTAGAAGTTAATCACACTTTATTATATTCTTATCTAATTTAAATATATTTTGATATTTATTTTATAATACTTCAATTATATTTTTTATTTTTAAAATATATCAATAATTATTTATGATTAAATACTTATTTATCTTGCTTTTTATTTTTAACGGCTTATATTATTATTCTAGAATATTTTTAATTTTTTTTATTTTACAAATTTATCTTATAAATATGTAAATTTAAAATATTTTTTAGTGTATATATATATATATATATATATATTATGATTTTAAGTTAGGATATTTATTTAGTTTTATTTTATAACATTTTATTTTGTTTATATATATATATTTTTTCATTTATTAAATAGTTATTTATAATTTATTTTATATTTATGAGAAGTATAAACATTTTTATTAAGCTTAAAAAATAAATTTCTGGTAAGTTATGTAGGGTTAAAAGAAATATTAAACTTTTTTTTTGAATGTATATTTCTTTGTTTATAAATTATAATATCAGGACCACGTGGTGGAGTGGTTGCGGCTAGGTACAAAATTAAAATATTGTGGGTTCAAGCCTCATATCACTTGAAGATTATTTCTTGACTTCTTAGAAAAAGTGTAAATCTTGAGCAATGTCAATAAAAAAAATTAAAATCGCAAAACAAAACCGTTGTGGGACTTGAACCCACAATATACTGCACCAWTTGCTAACAAGGTATGATTCTATCCATTTAACCAACTAGTATTTGATGTTAATTTTTAGAAATAATATATAATTAAYACTTGTCTAATCACAATTACTCTTAACCTTATATAAATCAAAACTACCACATAATCTTTTCATAAATAAATAAAAAAACTCTAAATAACTATTTAATAAATTATAATATGCAAAAAATAAATAAATAAAAAATAAAAAGCAAAATATAAAATTAATAATATAATACTAAATAAAATTCAAAACTTAAAATCATATAGAATATATAACACGATATTTTTAAATTTATATAATTATATAATAAAAATGGAAACAAGAAATAAAAGTAATATAAAATAACAATATGATTCATTTAAATTTTATAATTTAGGTTAAATAAGTGTTATCAAAATTGAAATAAGGCAAATTATTAATAAATTATCGTTTAAATTTATATATTTATTTAATAAATATTAAAGTAAATAACTTTAAAGTATTATAGAATAATAATATAAGTCGTTAAAAATTATAAAGTAAGTTAAATGAATGTAAAGATAAATACTTAATCATGAAAAATTAATTAATAAATTAATTATAAAAAGTAACAAAAGTTTTACAAGTATTATAAATAAAATTTCAAAATGCTTTTAAATTAGATAAAAATATAACAAAGTATGATTTATTTCAAAATAATTATAAATTTTAATATTTTACTCTTATATTATTTTATAATTCCGTCTCTATTACATTATGTCATTTTATAATATTATCTTTTTATGTTATATATTTTTAATAAATATTTAGAGGTTTTAAATATTCCGTCCACTAATTAAAAAAAATCAGATCTATTTTATATGTTTTTTTAATTTATTTTTGATGCCAATTTATTTAATATGTATTTATAAAATAATTATAAATCTTTCTTTATTTTAGATTTTATAGTAATAAAAAATTATTTTAATTATGATAAGTTTGAAAAAATATTTAATAAATCCGAAAAAACTATTTAAAAAATCAGAAAAAAAAACAAAGATATTATTAAATGATATAAAATAAATTAGAAAAATTAAATTATGTTGCCAGTTTAACCAAATAATGTGAAGTCCCGTCCATTTACTCTTATAATTTATTTAAATAAATTTATTATTCTTTATATCACTATTTTTATTTCATTTTAATTGAAATTATTTTATTACAATAATATTTTATTGAAAATATAAAATATTATAATAATACTAATCTACAGAATCATCAATAATTAATAAATTTAAAAATAAGAAACATGACTTAAATTTATTAAATATTATAAACTGGATCTCAAAACAATTTTAAATTAGATGAAAATAAATTATGATTATATTTGAAATAATTATAAGTTATATGTTTACTTTATGTAATTTCATCATTTTCTTTAAGTATTATATTCTAATAATAATAATAATAATAATAATAATAACTATTATTATTATCCGTGCCCTATTTAGAAAACATACTCCAAATATTCTACAAAAGAGTCGAACTCAGGATTTAATGGTTTGAGTATCTGTTTTGCATATWATTGTGGTGTTTTTCTCTTGTTTTTAAYTAGGGTTTTATWTTATTTGTAGTAGTTCTTGAGTCGATTAGTTAAGTTTTCTAGGTTGTTTCTCTTRTTTTAGTGTTTTTTGTGTTTCTTTTTTATTATATRTTTAATTGGGTTAAATGRTTTTAAGTGATTGGAGGTTTGGTGTAATTTTGGATTTTTATGTTTAAAATTCCTATTTTTATAAGTAAAGGCRTTGAAGGCTAAACGTACTAGCCAATGCAAGCCAAACTCCAAGCYAAAAGAGGCTAAAAAATGCCCAAACATTCTGGAATACTAGCCAACCCGYGCCACAACTCGCCAAAGTAGGCGCCAGACCTCGGCGTTTGCCAAGATTCACGCCAGAATTCACGCCAAACTGCCACACTGGGTGCGCTGCCGACACTGGGTTACCCAGTGTCCGAGCGTAGCGCCCAGCACACGCCCTCACGCCTGCCGAGCCCGCCCGGCCACGCCCGCCCAGTCCTGCCCACATCTGCCGACACTGGGTACGTGTTTCGACACTGGGTTACCCAGTGTCTGAGCCATCTCACCCAAATGCCGAGCCATGCCGAGTCATATCGAGCCTTATCGACCCAAATGGTCTATTTTGACCATTTTGGGTCAAACTTGGTCAAACATGGAAAATTCAAGCTTATAAGGCTTATTTGACCCATTTACCCCTAATAAAACTTATTATAAATAGAACCTAACTCTCATTTTGTAGACACACCTCCTTCCAACCCAAGCTTGGGTTTTGGATTTATTCTCTCTAGCTTTTAGACTAAAATTTTAAGCTTTTTGCCTTGGGTTTGTAAGCTCAAGAAGGATTCAAGTAMTCCCTTGGATTTTTAATTYCTTGCAATTTCAATCAAGWTTTGGATTCTCTATTTAATTATCGTAAGTTTTCTTTTAATTTCATGCTTTGTTCTTCATTTATTTTATGTTTTTTTGCCWTAGCTATTAGAAYTGTTGTTTAATCTTGTGAATTGGCTATGGAATCTAGTTGAGTGACACACCTAGATCATAGATCAAGTCCTTKATTGGTTTAATTTCAATTAATTTCATATGTTTCATGCATTTTCTTCATTTTTATGCTTTTTGTCTWAGCRCCTTGAATTCATATTAGATCTTAAGAATTGGCTATGGAATCTAGATGAGTGACACATCTAGATCATAGATCGGGCCTTGGATCGTCTTGATTTTGAGTTTTTCCTATGCTTTATTTGCAATTTAATTTTCATGCATAGTTTTAGCTTAAATCCTAGATCTATTGCTTGATGCTTGTTATTTCACGTAATGTTTTAAACTTTGATGTTAATTTTCATTGATCTTGCTAATTGTACTTTCAATTTTTGCTAATTTGCATTATTTGAGTTTTTATGCATAGTTGTACCTTGTGCATGCATGCTTGTACTTGGTGAAACATTGCATTTTCTTGCTTATCTTCATTATAGCTTTGTATTTCCATATTGAGGCATACGACGAGGCATCCGACCCACTTGCAATTTCAATTTCTAAGATAGTTTAGCTAGTTTATTTGCTTTATTTTCATTTTCCTTCACTTTTTCAAGCTTGAAACACATAGATTCCTCAATTGAATCGAACTCCGATAATACCAAGCCAATAGAACCTTTAATTTCCAAAAACCACGAAAAATTCCACAACAAAATGGCACCGTTGCGACACGGCTTGGTTAAGGCCTTCGATTTAGTTGTAGTTTCATTGTGTTTTTAGCTTGCTTTGTTATTTAAATTTTTGTTAAGTATGTTAGGTAATTCTAGCTTTGGTGGATATATTCCCGACATGGGAGGGCATGGTGCAAACCATGTCGGGAATGGAATGATGTATAATGGCCTTGGTAATGTGGGAGGGCATGGTGCAAACCACGTTGCCAATGGTGGTTTTGGTTATGGTCAACCCGGCGTGGGAGGGCATGGTGCAAACCATGTCAGGTTTGATAGTTTCTCGAGCGTGAATGGTTCCTTGGGTGGTTATGGAGCTCCAAATTCCTATTCGAACATGCAAGCTCCATATTCCTATTCAAACGTGCAAGCCCCGACTTCCGGCTCGTATAGCTTTGGTGCTCCTCGAAATTATCCGACTATGCCGAGCCCGAATCCCGGCCCGTATGGAACCTCACCCGGCTATAATTTCAATCCGATGATGAATATGACTCCGAGTGGACATGTGAGTGGTGTAAATCCAAGTTCTGGATCGTATAGCGATTCTCCTCCTCCTAATTCCAATCAAGCCCCGATTGGCGCCACTATTAATGCCCGAGTTCTTGATGCTTATGATTACTTTGGAGGTTTGATCTCCAATGCACCCCCCGTCCGCACTATGGGAGACTTTAATAGACCCTTTGTGGGGATGTTTCATCCTCCCAAGCCAATATCTTCTCCACCGACGTATTCGAAGGCATTCCCGGCTTTATCCGCTAAAGATCTCGAGGCTTATGAGTTGTTTGGAGGTCCGATCCCCAATACCAAAAGTGGCCCTCCCATCCGCACTATGAGGGATGTTAACTGACCTTTTGTGGGATGTGCATGGTGTGGGATGTGTGGTCATGATACCGAGTCTTGCCTTTCCCTTCCCTCGTCCAACTTGTCGATGCCTCGTTCGGAGGACGTGTATGGGGGTCGTGGATATCAAG